>OZ020294.1:513029-717344 GCA_963971205.1 Aethes cnicana
GTCTGCCTCTCGGTTGACGGCGCGGCCTCACACGGACCGCTGGCGTCGTGCAGGCAACACGAATAAAACTCTTGAGAATTGCAGTTTGTGCACTTAGACCTAATCACGTTTGGGGCCCCGCACCCATAGCATTTGACTTCACTTGGTTTAACACTTGTCGATTTGTTCAACCTGTCGCAGTCCGCTTTGACGTGACCGCCACGCCTACAATAAACGCAAAAAGGCCGCTTCTGCGACCGCTCCGGCACGCTGGGACTCGACGCGGCGCGCAGCTCGACGCGGCCCCTACCCTGGGCCACGGAGGAATCGACGACAACAGGATGCGCTCCACCTGCTCCCGATGCTCGCAGCTCGACGCGGCCCTGTCCATGAGCCACGGAGGAATTGACGACAGGAGGGGCTGCAGTACTCGGTGCTCGCAGCTCGACGCGGCCTTGCCCTCGGGCCACGGAGGGATTGACGCCGCCCGTTGACTGCCGCGACACGACAGGAACGTTGACCTCTTTGATTGAATCTTCAATACTGCGGCACTTCCGTAACAGTTGTTGAAAATTGTCAACACTATCCCTGTCCATGCGCTTCCTAATCCGGCGATCCAAGAGACCATAGGTTATATCAATCTGAACGCGTTCGGACAAGTCAGTGGCAGGTAGCTTCGCGAACAGCGCACGTACTTTTGCGATGAAAAGATCAGTATTTTCCTCCCCCTGGACCATTGAGAATAAATCCCTGTATATTCTAAACGGCGGTCGGCGTTCACCAAAGGCGCTCCGCAGCTGGACTAACGCCTCCTCCCAAGTGTTCACCGCTGGTTTCACGCCTTGCCACCACGTGCCGGCGGAGCTCACTAGCAGCATGGATAACCCACGTAGAGCATTTTCTTCGCTTATGCGTAGGCACGACTTGTACGATTCGACTGAGTCGATGAACGCTTCAAGAGACTCCTCGGGCTGACCCCCGTACTTTGCTGAGCACAGTGAGAAGTTCCCATTCGCCTCCGAAATGGTCGCGGCGGCCGCGGCCGCGGCGGCGGCATGGTCGACTTGAGACGGCGTCGATGTTCGTACTTCTCGTAACAACTGCTGACAAAAATCGGCCTGTGTTTGTTGCAAACTGCTTAAGATGGTGGACAAAGCATCCGGAGTCATAGTCACGCTTGAGCTTTCCTCTTCTGTATCTTCTTGTGACGGAAGTGACTGTCGTTTTCGCGGCATCGTGGATACGGAAAATGCGAAACACCAAAAAAAAACACTTTTACGCCACACTCGCTATGCAGTTTTTATGTGCCTCACCACGAAAACCCCACTATCACGTAAGTGAATCACGTTGGGCTGCCAGAATGTAGCGGGCGTGGGTGGTAGGTCACAAAATAAACTACTTTTGTCTTAATAACAGTCTATTGTTTACCAAAATACAAAGTTTTACGGTTTAACATGGGTTTTACACAAGATTTTTAGCGATAAAACACAGAGTAATCGAACGTGATGGCAGGCCGCTAACCGTCTGACCATTTGAAAAAACGAGAGACCGCTTGCTAGTTTTCTCGCTCTCTCTCTCTACCTCCCTTTCACCCCTAACGGCCCTCCGGCGAATAACGAGCCGGCGGCCGGACGGTTCGAGTCGGGCGATTTCCCGCTATAGAGTGATTTTGATTTATTTAAACTAAAGGGCGTATTACGTTACGTGGCTTATGAGCCACAGACTCACCCTCCTAACATTGTTTTTGAAGTAATCAAATTCAACACAATACAGTGATCAGGATTAAGTATTAAACGGTTCTTTTTCAATATTAACAAAGGTCAAATGTGAGATGTGTTATTAATGTTATCAGAGAGGTTTTTGTTACAACTTTGTTGGCCTCTAAGGTATAGCGGGGTAAGAACGGACGGATTCGAGACCAATTGAACAAGGGTTGCAAGATTTTCATTTTCTCGACATCTATTTAAGATAAATCAATGAAATAAAGAGCAATCGTTAGTTTAAAAAACGACACACACATGTAAATTTAGTGTATTCTTGTAAACTCAATAGTTTCTCTTTTTAAATCTTGTAAAAACAAGACTAACTTTTTTTTGGCTATAGTAAAAAAATGACCTTCGGGGGTAAGAATGGACGTATTTTTAAAACCATTTCTATCGCTTTGAGAAGAAGGTGCATAAAAGAGATTTATCCGATGTTTAACGCTCTAAAACATATAAAAAAACCAGCATGAAATAACTTTGATGACAAATGTTCCAATCGATTTCTTATTTTTGTACTGTTTTGCGTCCGATCTTACCCCAGACCTTGATTTTTTTACATTTTAGGGTTCTCAAACTTTGTCTCGCCATAAATGAATCATTCGCTTTACGAGGGAAAGGTCGGATGGATTCGACTTTTGTCAAAATTAATGATATGGAGTATAAAGTTTAGTGTAAGCATATACTACGTACTAGCTTCTGCCCTCGACTTCGTCTGCGTGGAATTTGCTTATAGCGTTACCGCGGGTACTATGCATATTTCCAGGATAAAAAGTAGACTTGCCCAGGACTCCCCATACTCTCGTTTTACAATATAAAAATATGGAAGTATAGATGTGTAAATGGGCATGGGCGCATTGGCCGAGTTTATGAGATACAGTAATTCTGATGCATAAGTTAAGTAGAAATGATAAAATAGTCCAGAGTGGGTTGAAATAGTATTAGTATACTAGGTGACCCGGCGAACTTCGTACCACATTTATGTAGTCATATACAAGATGTCAAATAATAATACGTAATGAAGAATTGCATCACAGATTTTATGTTGGTTTATTATACTTAAATTTAATTAATATATATGCGCTATTGTGATGTAGCAAAGGTAAAAAACAGCTTTGACCATTTTTTTAATATCAAATAAGTACAAAGACAGAATGGTAAGTATAGTGAATGAAAAATCACTAAAAACGAATGTAGTGAGGTTTCTAAACATTTTGCAAATAAAACATTCATGAAGTAAAATGTTTGAGAACCACTTGCTTCTTTTTATTCCGGCAAAGACCGGATGATTTCGTTCGATCTTCACCCGTGAGGGGGAACACCGGATATCAGTTAATAGGCGTCTTAAGAGAGTCTTAATTAGATCAATTTAGCCATCATTACGAAAAAATCAGTATCCATATGAGATAATCATATAACAAGCTATATTTTCGCCAAAATAATTAAATAAAAGTGCAAGGGAAAGATCGGATGGAAGCAAAAAAGACGAAAATTACGTTGTTCCCTAAAATCCGCCGTAGCACACGTCCGCATCGTCGTATCAGTAAACGGGAACTAGTGAACGATAGAGGACAAAATTACGTCCTACATCATGTTGCCACCGTTAAAAAATATGGTCGCATTTATGAGTTTTTTCATGCATACGGTCTTACACCCTGTCCGATCTTACCCCGCTATACCTTATCGTGTATAATCTATGCAATGTGTGCTATTCGTTTTATACACGGGTTTTTAAAGTAAACATAGACACCAGTAAAGAAGATTCTTTTTAATTTCCTATAATCATCATCCTGAAATCATTAAGCACGATAGTGAGTGTTGGTGTATAATAATAACAACACTTTATTATGCCTAATCTCTGTTTGATTAGTAGACTTCTTTCAGCTGAGACTGAGCAATGATGACGTGGCGTGGCGACTGTAAGTATATTGGAATGATCTTATAATAAAAAATATATTTTCTATTTCAGGTACTGGATCGAACGCGTTATTATTCAATGGGAAGCAAAACTTTGGTTGTGGAGGCTGGGGCTTCCTGTTGGGAGATGAAGGAGGAGGTATGTCTATAAAAATAACTTTGCAAACTCTTATTGCACAACAGCAAGACAACTATAAAAATTGGTAATAGTAATATGTAGTAAGTATAGAATGATATCAGTGTATCTTAAGATCAGACTTCACAGAAAATTTAAATTTAATATCAAAACAATAATCAAACTTATTCTTCGCGTACTTCTTAAGTTACAGAGTAGGTACTTTAGCTCTTTAACTTAAATCTGGTACGATTGAATGGTTTCCCAACAAACATTGTACCACATGTCGATTGGTAAAACAAATGTGTGTACCTGTATTTTTTAGCATTCTGGATCGCCCAGCGCGCGGTTAAGACGATATTCGACGACGTGGACGGGCTGCGTCTCTCCCCCCACCCCACGGACCGGGTCTGGGAGGTGATCAAGGAGCACTTCGACACGGAGACGAGGGCAGACCTGCTGCCGCACGCTTACAAGAACTTCGACAAGTCCAAGTTCGCTGGTGAGGTTCGATCGAGAAATGAAAATATTTCTTTACGTTGGCGACGTTTTAAATTGTCAATATCGAAACTATCGTCACTATGTCTTCGTATTTGAATCTGATACTAGCTTCTGTCTGGGACTTTGCCCGTGCGAAATGCGGTTAAATCTTTCCCGTGGAAACTATGGGATGAAAAGTAGCCTATGTCCTTCCCCTTTTACCGTAGTCTTATTCAAAATTCAAATTCAAAATTCAATCATTTATTCAGCAAATTGGTCACATAGGGGCACTTTTACACGTCAGAAAAGAATTTACTCCCCTTTTACCGTAGTCTTAACTACATATCTTAGGTTTTCACCGGTGTGGAATTTTAGTATAAAAAAAACACTCCACGCAACGATGAGGGTAAAAGCTAAGCTCATCATAAGATCATCAAATCATGAAATCATGGACCTATTACAAATTCCATAAGTGGGCTTCTTGTAATCAATGCTTTATGTTCATACAAGAATTACTGAGCTGCAATTTCTCCTTGCAGGTCTTACCCTAAAGCTCTCAGGTCTAGCGTCTCAAGGCGATGCACTCTCACGCCACCTATTCGCCGAAGCGGGCAGTGCTTTGGCAGCTCACGTCGCTGCGCTGGCGCAGAAGACAGACGCGAAACGGTTGCGGGTTGTGTGCGTCGGGTCTGTGTGGAAGAGCTGGGACGCGCTGAAGCCTGGCGCTTTGAAGGAGCTGAATGTTAGGAGGGTGAGTTGAATTTTTATCCAGCAATAGGGGCTAGTCCGTGTAAAATCAAAATTAAATAGGTAATTATAATTTTTGGCATTAAAACTATAAGTCTGTAACATATCAAGTGATTTTGTTTTGTAACATATAAATAGTTTTCCAAGCTTTCTGAAACTGAATATTCTAATTTAAGCAGTTAACATTTTTGCATCAAATATTTTGCTGTGACCTTTATGATATTATCGACCAAGTATTAGCGCCTTTTCACGCCAGTTTTTTATCTAATAGCGCTTCATTTGGTCTTTACTCTTCTCGTCACACATCGTCGTCTTTTTATTTTCCCTCTATTTGTAATTACTGGTAAATTATCCTCCTAAGACACAGCTGTCAATTTTTTTTCGAAGAATTTAAAATCTTATATGGAATGCTAGTATAGGATATTGTTTTTTTGTCCTTTAGAAAAGACAACGGTCTCAAGAAGTTACTCTAAATTTTTTTTGTCCTTTATGAAAACAAGGGGGTCTCAAGAAGTTATTGAAAAAAAAAAAACTTTTCGTAATTTCAGGTAAAACCCGAATTAGAGTTGGCCCGACTAAGAGTCTCCAGCGCCCTAGGTGCAGCCTGGCTGGCCGCCAAACAGGTAGACTACGAGCTCCCACGAGACGATGAAGCGTTCTGCGAAATATTCTACACGTACACGCCACACCACGCAAACAGCAACGGGAAGATCAATGGGCACGTAAATCGCATGAACGGAGACTGTGGCTGCGAAGAATGGATGAATTGGAGCTAGGTTTCTTTAACCATTGTTAATTGTTTTAATCTCTTGGCCCCACTTGCACCAAGCTGCTAACCTTGGGTTAGCCTCTTAACCCACGTCAAATTCAAACAAATAAATCTGAGTTAAGCGTTTAACCCGAAGTTAGCTGTTTGGTGCACGTGGGGCTTAAAAATAAAATACAGAAATGAGATAGGCTATATAACGTTTTATATTACACTCCGTCGCTTTTCGTAAGCGTTATGTAAGCGGTCTAAGAAAACTGAAAACATATTTTTTTAAAGTAATTATTCCAAAACCGAATTAACTTTCTTTTAAAATTGAATAAATTTTTGCTATATCGTTGATAATTAGATCTTTGTCATGCCATAAAAATCCAGACTGGTAATTTATAAATTGGCATTATATAAATATCCTTGAAGCGATGTTTATGTATAATTATGATTGTGTGCATATAGAATATTTATGTATCTAGTCTAAATTACACGTTCGTTATAATTGATCTGAAGTGAACAAAGGACGATCTGTCAAAAAGAATTATTTATTTATGTTATTATTTCAGGTTATGCCAATTAAAAGTTTATTTATGTAAAAGCAATGTAATAGCTGTTAAGATATTAGAATAGTTCCTGCAACATATCTTTAGATTTACTTTATACTTATAGTAGACTTATAACTATGCACATAGTGTACTTGAAATATAGGGACAATCTCTACATAAACATTCAACATTACGTACCCTGTGAATCACATAAGGAGCGCCAAATGTGTACCTTTATTATGAATCTATAGTACATTCATGTTTTATTATGGTACCTACAGTAATAATTATTTAGATTACATAAGGTTAAATCACAATGTTAGGGATAAAATATCCTTACATTTATAATATGTATATAACAGAGTTTATCAGAAATGAATTGTAAATAGAAAAAATAACAATGAAATAAAATCATTATTTAAACAAATATTTTTCTGTTTTAATTTGAGACTTGTTTGTTTATTTTGAAAATTCAAATTCAGGATTTTGATCCTTTGACATTGGCATAATTTAGCCTTTAATCATCATCAAACATTATATTAAGCCATCATAATTAAGACATAAGTAGTACGATGAAAGACTTCAGCTAGCACTGAACCATTTTTTTTAAATAAGAGCTTGTAATGTCAGTCGGCGCCCACAAATTAATGAGGAGCCTTCATTCATGTCGTAAAGTAGCTACAATTTATTTGTATCTATAAGGCCAACAGCTTTTAAGTCATTGAATGAAACGCAAGAAATATTTTCAGTTAACATTAAATAACTATAATATAACTAATCGTTAATTCGTTACTAACCTTATTAACGAGTGGTTATTTTAGCATCACCACTAGCAATGTCTACTATCTAAACGTCAAATTCCGACAAGTGTCAAGCAAGTCAGAACTTCAGAAGTCCAATGCACAATAATAATGATTTCGCGGAGCTTGTTTTCAAGATATTTTACATTAAAATCGGTTACTAACGCTAGTTATAGATGTTCCTGTCGTTTAGTACCAGTTTTAAATTACAATAGGCGCGATGAGTCGACTGGGAGTAGATACTTTTGCGGTATTTTGACGGTGGCCGCGGGTGTTGTAGGTTATGTATCATTGAAGGAGAGAATAGCGGCCGCTACTGTTTTGGGCGATAGTTTAAAGGGTAGAAGGGAGAAGTATAATTTTATTGCTGATGTTGTGGCTGTGTCGGCGCCTTCTGTTGTGTATATTGAGATCACGGACGACCGGAGATTAGACTTGTTTTCCGGGAAGCGAATTACGCTGTCTAACGGATCTGGCTTTATAGTGAAGGAAGACGGATTGATACTGACGAACGCTCATGTGGTGGTGAACAAGCCAAATGCGAGCGTGCAAGTTAAACTGCTGGTGAGTACAAACTTGTCTAATTTCAAATGAAATATTGAGCAATCATTTATTTTGATATTGGATATTTCTCTAGGTGTCATCATCACGTCACAAAATTTTATTTAAGACTTATTTGACTATCATAAATCTAACAATTTGTCCATGAGACGGATGAGCTTGTAACTTCAGAAGCATTTAATTCTTGGCACTTTTTTTACTAACTGCACATCATAATAAATCATTGCAGATTTCTAGTTGACTAATATTTAGTCATAATGGATAAAGTTGCTAAAATGTTTCACATACATAGGTGCTTTAAAAATGTTGAGTTGCAGAAAACTAGCCCGCTCAAACCTATACTTGACCCATAACCTGTGACCACTACCTGATACAAAAATAACAAAACCAATTTTCCACACATTTCAGGATGGATCCACCCACACCGGGTTCGTGGAGGACGTAGACTTGAAGTCGGACCTGGCCACCCTCCGGATACCAGTGAAGGGGCTGCCCATAATGAAGCTGGGGACCTCTGCCGACCTCCAGCCTGGCGAGTGGGTTTGTATTGTGTGCTCTTTGGAGATCAGAACAGCTTTCAGATTGTAGACATGTTTTGCTTAGAACCAATTAATACAACAACCAACAGTTACCTCTTAAGGTTCAGGTTGTCTGGTAGAGATCTCTATTAAGCTATAAGACTGCCTGATGTACTGCCATACTTTTTGTGTAATTATACTATGTCTGTACTGCTCCTTGAATGTGTGGTGTTCAATAAAATAATATTGTATTGTATCCAAATTAAACCAGTACTGTGTTCTACAATTTGCAAGCAAATTATAATAGCAAAATAATGCTTTCACTGTAAAGAGCTAACCCTAGTATGGTTAGTGAAACTGTGGAAATATATCAACAATCCATACTAAACTAATATTACAAATTCGCTAGTAACTGTCTGTTACCTCTTCACAGATTAACCGCTAGACCGATTTAGATGAAGTTTGATATGGAGATAGAAGAAGTCCTGGGAAAGGAAAGGACATATGCTATTATTCCGGGGAAATGCATAGTTGCTGCGGGAATGCAATAACCAAATTCCACACGGGTGAAATCGTGGGCAGAAGCTAGTCCATACTAATATTATATATGTGAAAGTGTGTTTGTTTGTCCACCCTTCACGTCGCAAGGACAACCGATTTGTATGATTTTTTTTTATGGAGATAGTTTGAGTCTCTGTGAATAGTATAGGATACTTTTTATCCCGCTATTCCCACGGGAACGGGTTGTTATTAGGTCAAACTGTTTATTTCAATGCTTCTGTAACTATAATCATCTGCTATATGCATCATATCATCGGGTACAAGCAAATTCTAAGTCTACACGGGACGAAGCACAAGCAAACGGTTAGTTACTAATATATATAGTAAACATTTTTATTGCAGGTAGTAGCTATGGGTAGTCCCCTAGCATTGAGCAACACGGTGACCGCAGGCGTTGTCAGCTCCACGCAGAGAGGCAGCGAGGAACTCGGGTTGAGAGGTCAGTGTTACTTGGTCCTACCACTTCCACGTCGCAACCAGTGGACCGATTTGGATGAAACTTGGTATGGAGATAGTTTGAGCCGGGCAATAACATTTTCTACGGGAACAAGTTTTCCATGGGTCAAACCAATTTTTCAATACTTCTATAACTGTCTATACCTATAGTATCATCGGGTAGGTTCGCAAATTCTAAGTCTACGTGGAACGAAGGGCATCTATTATAAAATGTGAAAGTGTTTGTTTGTTGGTCCTTCCTTCACATCGCAACGAGTTAACCGATTTAGATGATATTTGGTATGGACATAGTTTAAGACCCTGGGAATAACATAGGATACTTTTTATCCCGGTATTTCTATGGGAACTGGTTTTTTACGGGTCAAACCAGTATTTTTAATACTTATAACTATAACCATCTATAGATGTATAGTAGTAAGTCTAAGCGGGACAAAGTCCTCGGGAAAAGTATAGTAGACCTATAATTATTGTTCTGTGGTATGGAGTGTGGAATGTGTCTTGGTAAGGAGCGCAATCTTATATGGCGAAACAGTTGAAAACGTGTCCAGCGGATTTGATTAGCAACAAAACAAAACACACTCTCCTCACAACCGTTTTCGCTGCGTTTTCGCCTCAGCAGCGCCATCTGAAGGCGCTACTGCAGACTATCCGCCTAGGTGGCTTGACTGGAGTGGCGACCGCAGCGCCCCCAACCCGATTTGGTGTCCACCTTTGGAACTATAAAGATTGCGCTCCTTTACTTCAACCCTCCATATTCTGTGGTCTCTTTCTACCCACTAACAATTTCCAGGTAAAGACATGGTGTACATACAGACGGACGCGCCGATCACGTTCGGGAACAGCGGCGGGCCGCTCGTGAACCTCGACGGGGAGGCTATTGGGATCAACAGCATGAAAGTGACCTCGGGGATATCCTTCGCCATACCCATCGACTACGTCAAGGAGTTTCTGGCTAAACGTTAGTATACCTCTTATGTCTGTACTCTTCCTTAAACGTGTGGTGTTCAATAATAGTACATTTTGATGCAAGTGCGAAAAGTTTGTCATTTCATCACGAGTCCTTAGTTAAGTTGGCGCGAGCGAAAGCGAGCGTTAACACTGGGGACGAGTGAAAAATGACAATTTCGCACGTGCAACAAACGATTTTTTTTAATACATTTGCGAAAAAAAAAGAATAAAGAAATAAATGAACAGGATGAAGCTCAAAAAACTAGTTCGTAAAAAATAACTGTAGGCACGCTCACTAGCTGTCAAAAAACAAAAAGAGCTCGTTCGGAAATGACAAACTTTTGGCACGTTAAGAGGGTTTACTTCGAAAGTTGGCAACGTCGCAAATAGCTGTCAAATATTTTGCTGTTTTCATTAATTTCTGAATATTACTGAATGAAAACATGAATTGTCGCTCTATGGTTGAATAAAACATTAAGTATGGATTGCAACAGTTATCATAGGAACACGAGGTTTTTAGTATCATGGAAGTAATATCTTTTGAAAACTTTCCATCGCAGTTTCCATGCATTTTAATATAATCTAGAATGCCTAACCAACAACTATAAAACGAGACGCGTCATTCAACCATAGAATGATATCTTCCTTTTTCAGTCAGCAATATTGAGAAATTAATAAAAACAGCGAAACATTTGCCAACTTTCGGGATAAACCCTCAAACAGGTATCGAAATGTTTAATTTTTGAGCACCTGTATTAAAATGTATATTGTATTATACCTCATTCAGGTGGCGCAAGAGCATGATAGAATAGCATAGAAAAATGTCAATAGGTCTAATTGACTTTTAATCAGGATAGGTAGTATAAGATAGGTAGAGAATGCCTTATGGCATTAAGTTCACCTTTTGCATTAGTTTTATTATTAGCTCTTAATACAAAACGGCTAGAGGTTTAAACCGTGAAACCGTGGTTGGAAGCCGTGGTGGCCTTGTGGTTCGACCTACCGCCTCTCATGCTGAGGGTCGGGGGTTCGATTCCGGCTCGCACCTCTAAGTTTACTTATGTGCGAAATTCAATTTGAATTTACCACTGAGCTTTTCGGTGAAGGAAAACATCGTGAGGAAATCTGCACGCACCTGCGAAGTAATTCAAAGATGTGTGTGAAGTCCCCAATCCGCACTGGGCCCGCGTGGGGACTATAGCCCAAACCCTCTCGTGATGAGAGGAGGCCTGTGCCCAGCAGTGGGCCGTAAATGGCTGTAGTAGTAGTGTAGTAGTAGAGGTTTAAAATCGAAATAAAAATCCATCCATTCTCACACTATGTTTATTTTCATGGCTTAATGTTTAAATACGTGTTTTAGGGAAAACGAAATCACCCCAAGTGTCGAGAAGGTACCTCGGAATCACCATGTTGTCACTGACGCATAACATTCTAATGGAGCTGAGGATGAGGAACCCGGAGGTAAGAATTTTAACCATTGACCTATAATAATATATGGACGAACAGTGCCTAACAGAATATGTTAAAATATATGGACTGACATTAGAAATACGTTACAATATGCTGATAACGCCTCTTTATAATATTTATTTAATCTTAGACAGGCATCAATTCGCTGATGCGTCGAAATCATATTTTCACTGTTAGAGTTCATATTAGTAAGAGAGTTTATCTAGTCTGTTTTTGAACTTGTAGAGTTCACTGTGTCGGCGGGTAGGTATTTTATACAAAAGTAAACCTAACACTATAAGACTTAAGTGTCAAATTTACTGAACGCCAAACGTTTTGACGGGCCATTTTATTCCGGCAGATTGTGAATAATAAATGGCCGTATGAAGGGATATTACTTTTATTTCAATATTTTTCCTTTTTTACTTAAAGTGACATAGGGCCATTCCTAACTGCCATTACTAACAATATAAAAATAACTTATAAATAACAAAAGATTGTAAAACATTTCGCTTAGTAAATAAAAATAAATAAAAAAAACTTAGAAATATAACCACTTTGTTAACTACACTTTAAACACTTATGTACGCACGCAAGAAATAAAAGGCTTTTTTATTATTTTATTTTTTTATAGTGCCATTCCAAGAAATTCAGAAGTATGATATTTAGTCCACACGAGTTAATTATTCATTTTAAGTACCTACTCATTTATTTTGTTCATCAGATGCCCACGGATATTCAGCACGGGATTCTAGTCTGGAAAGTGATCATAGGTTCACCTGCTTACAAGTGAGTATTTTCTTATATTTTAACACATTTTAATTTTATGTGATTAGCTACAAGACTGTCGAGTGGAATACTTTTTATAACCTCAAAACGCCATACACGCAACGACTGCAAAAAATATGACGCCACAGTTGTCAAATCACTATTACTATTGATAATCGTTGAATATAATAATTAAAAATGATTTTCCAACACCAATCTCTTCAAAACTTGTTTCTCTTTTCTTGTGTTTACATCTTTTAATCATTTACGTTCGTTTTTTTTTCCTTAGTGTCCCGCCCAATTAATGTGACATCACAATTTCTCGAATGACTACTCTATGATACTGATAAACATTGATTTCATCATTAGAAACCCTTTTCTAACACAAATCTCTTCAAAATGTTGTTTTGCTTTTCTTGTGTCACATCTTTTATTATTTCACGGTCGTATGTTTTCCACAGGGGCGATTTTTCAATAGGCGTTCAAATTTAATTCTTCGCATATTTCATACAAAATTTGAATTAATTCCACCAATGAGTCCGCTTGCTGTATACTGCCATACCTTTTGTGTAATGGGGACTATCGTTTCTTTGCTCACCAGTTGGCGCCACTGTTGACTAAGGTCCAGAGGTCTAGCTGTCAAAGGCGACTTTATAAGATCGGCACCGAAACATAGTTTTAAATCTTGAATCTCATTAAGTTTATTAATTATAAATAACTATCATCTATCGAGTAGCCATGCCGCAATGTAGTGGAGTTGCGTTTTCTTTGGAAAAAAAAAGTTTAAAGCGTTTACATTCATAGCCAAATATTCCATATTTGCGATAATTTCACGAAGGAGATCACTTTTCAGCAAGTAAATTAAAGAAATTATGATTTATATCACGAAGCCCTCCAAAACCAGTGAAAACTGGATGTATTGGACCTCACGCGACACTAGCGTCTCTAGTGGCAAATTCACACGCGATAAGCCCTATTACATTATGTCTCTACTGTTCCTTAAATGTGTGGTGTTCACTAAAGTATATTTTTTATTGTATTGACGTCTTACCTGACGTTTTTCATATATTTTCCAGCGGCGGCCTGCAACCAGGCGACATAGTGACCAACATAAATGGAAAACCGGTACATTCTGCGACCGACGTTTACTCTATGTTGGAAAACAGCAGCGGTCCTCTAAAAGTAGACATAGTTAGAGGTCGAGTACGCACCACCCTTAGCGTCACCCCAGAGTTGCATTGACAGAAGATTATGTAATATTTAATAGTACTACGTACCGAATAGCCACGGAATCAACCGCCTGAATCTAGCCGGCGCGCAACTCGCGCCCAATGGACAAGAAATCTGCATAATAGGGGCGCTGCGATCGCTTGACCGAAACCATCTGTCAATTACATAGATAAATATTTTTTGTTATTGCTACTACTACTGCTGCAGCCTATTTGCGTCCCACTGCTGGGCACAGGCCTCCTCTCATCACGAGAGGGTTTGGGCTATAGTCCCCACGCGGGCCCAGTGCGGATTGGGGACTTCACACACATCTTTGAATTACTTCGCAGATGCGTGCAGGTTTCCTCACGATGTTTTCCTTCACCGAAAAGCTCTGTGGTAAATTCAAATTGAATTTCGCACATTAAGTGAAGCCGTGGTGGCCTAGTGGTTCGACCTACCGCCTCTCATGCAGAGGGTCGGGGGTTCGATTCCGGCTCGCACCTCTAAGTTTTTGTTATTGGTTTTACTTAAATTATTAAAAAATGCCGCGCTGTGCAGTTCCAGGATGCAATGAGAACGGACGACACGTATTTCCGAAAGACTTGGTATGTATCTGGGGCAGGTATAATTGCATTGGGATGTCTTAATTTTCATCACAAATAACTGAACCAAAATTAAAATTGCGGTCATTATTTAACAATTTTAAACCAATCTACTTAAAATTGTCTACAAAAAAACCCGTAAAAATTTGACAGCTACAGTGTTTGGGTTTTGGTTTGGGTCCAAGCGTTTGCAGCGCCATCTGAGTCGAGCTTTGCGTATTCTTGTCCATTCGCCCTTACCGTCATTTGTTTCATCCGGAGATGGAGAGTAGATCACTGGCCCCCGTAGTTGCTACACAAACATTTACAAGTGTACAGACGTCCTCGCACGCAAACATTGATACTTCATTCGAATTGTCTTCGAAATCGTGCTTTTATAGGCCGTGTCCGTGCTGTGCTATGACCTTATATGGCAAACGATTGTCAAGCTGTGTGACTGATTTAGGTGTTTATGTGGACAGTACATGTAGTCTTAAGGCGCGGAGTAAGGTGAAATACCACATTTTAGTCGCGTTTAAAAGCCTACAACTAAAAATTGGCCCAAGATATAGGTCTCGAAAAAATATATATGAAGAATTGATATTTCCTCTTTAATCTGAGCTGCGGAAATTGCGATACGTCCAGGTCGTTCTTGCAAAAAAAAAACTTCAAGTAATTCATTTTCAACCTTTTAAATCGCTACTGCTCAATATCTAGACCATCATTTTACACGGGCTGTCCAGAAAATGAAACTTTATTCAGTTTTTCATAATCTGAGCTGTGGATATTGTAAAATAACCATTACTTTGGTCAAAAACCGTAAATAACTACCATTTGCTTCATCAAGTTGCGGTGGCGCGGACGATGCTTGTGCACGTACCCACCGCAACTTTTGAAGAGCACATCAATTCTCAAACGTATTTTTTCGAGACCTATATTTCGGCCTAATTTTTAGTTTTATATCTTTAAACGTGCCCAAATTGGGTATTTCACCTTACTACGCACCTTAACGCTTGAGTCTCCACTCGTCTCTATTTAGAAAGGCAACCTAACTTCCAATATAAAGAACGAAAGAGATGGTACACAAACAAGCTTCAAAGTTTCGAGCATCGGCGTAGAGTTGCCTGTCTGTCGGTTTTTTATAAGGTGGACCTTATACCACCATCTACTTTTTATCATCGGACTACTAGACGACGGGAGGGTTTCCATCCTCATGTGATTGAGTTTCCCATGAGTTGAACAAAGCGATGCGCTAAATCTTTTCTTGTTCACACTGCTAAACTTTGGAATTCCGTCCCAGCGTTTGCGTTTCCCAGTTCCTATAATCATGGTGTATTCAAGTCTAGAATTGGCATCTTCTGGGTAAGCGTGTTCCACCTTTGACCCTTTCATCAGTTTCCATCGGGTGTGATCAGGGTCAAACGCAAGCCCATTTCGTAAACCGGTGCACACCTCTCCACACCCTTAGCTGCTTACATCAGTGTTGCTCCCTCGCCACCCGTGCGGTGGCCTGTATATTGATCAGGCAGATGTCCGTTATCTCTCTCCATAGCCCGATTTTCCAGTCCACACCTCCCATCCACATAGCCCACTCCAAGTCTCTTACTTCCTCGGCAATACTTTGGCAACTGGGGAGGGCTGTCTCCACAGTTGCGGCCATCTCACATTTCTAGTAAAAGGTACCAAAAGCCTCTTCATGTTGGCTTCGGCCCCATGAATGCGAATGACCGGGTCGCCATGGGCCCGTGACATGTAAATGTACCAACAAATAAGAATAATAAAATGATAAATACAGCCAAGTAAAGCGCCGACAGAAGAAATGTAAAGTTTCAGTTTAGTTTGTTTTGGTATATTTCTGCACAAGATTTCATTTCATATCTGACTATGAATGACTCCACCAAAAGAGAACACGAAATGCGTCAAGTTTGTAAAATACACTTGTAAAGTGTTATAGGTTTACTGGTAATAAATTTTGTCACTGATAGTGGTATCAAAATGTATTTGGAATGTGAAACTCGATTTTAAACGTATTGAAGAGTTTATCCAAGTGTGTAAACCTTAGCTCCGTAAACTGCCGTTGTTGTATTTTTTTGTAAATAGTTTTTTATGACTAGTTTTTTATTGATTTTATAATTGTTTAGTTATCTCTAAGAATGTGTTTCATTGAGAATAAAGATGTTGAAGAATTGTTTGGTATTTGTAATTAATAAAAAAAAATGTCTGAAGTGAGCGTAGTTAAGATGTTTATAGGATAGGCAGGCAGTTACCGACCTTCAAAATAGAGACATTTCTTAAGCTAAAATAAATAAAAGGGCTTTCCCATCTTAATAGGTTATAGCTTTTTCACCTACAATAATATTTGACTTATGGAGGGTTGAAGTAAAGGAGTGCAATCTTTATAGTTCCAAAAGTGGACACCAAATCGGGTAGGTTGGGGGCGCTGCGGTCGCCACTCCAGTCAAGCCACCTAGGTGGATAGTCTGCAGTAGCGCCTTCAGATGGCGCTGCTGAGGCGAAAACGGTTGTGAGGAGAGTGTGTTTTGTTTTGTTGTTTATCAAATCCGCTGGACACGTGTTCAACTGTTTCGCCATATAATATAGCGCTCCTTACCAAGACACGTTCCACATTCCATAATTTGACTGAAACTACTGTCATAGTTACATTCGAGGTCTTAAATATGTAGGTTTACTCGTTTGGGCCTTAACACAACGGAATGAGATGCAATAATAGTAACATATTGACGACATCAACTGTACAAGTATACACAGTGGGTCAGAAAATATGGCAAATAATTAACCCACAGTATCGGCTATCGATTCTAAGTATATTGTATAGGTCTTTAATTTTTTTTTGAGTTGGTAAAAAAATATATTGTACGTATATGGGATTGGTTGTGTGAGCGACGCCTGAATCCTATACAATTTTTTTTTACCAACTCAAAAAAATTAAAGACCTATACAATATACTTAGAATCGATAGCCGATACTGTGGGTTAATTATTTGCCATATTTTCTGACCCACCATGTATAGCTATTATATCTTTTACCTTAATTTTGGTAATATTAATATTTCTTACCATACCTTGAATGCCATTCTAGACATAATCTATGGTTTAAAACGCTTACCTACTACACCAAAAGCTTATCTCAGACAAAACTCAATACCTGTTAATTTCATAGATCTTAGATATGTTCAAACTAGGTGCATGATGCATGACAATGTAATTTCAATTTTAATTAATTTTGTTTCCCTGCGTCATTTGGAGTCAGCTCCAATCAGCTCCTATCATGATTTTACCAATTTTAACGAAATAAGTATATTACTCGAGCAAGATGTATTTGCAATTCGTTGCTGTAAGTTATATTACTGTTGGCCCTGTTAACTTCTCTGTACTTAATCATCCTGTAGGTAAAATATAAACTTAATTATAATATTTTTAGGTATGTTTGTTTGTGAACAAAATTCACGGGCAGAGTTATCAATCGAGTAAGTACTATTTCCATTTTTAACGCTTGGTTTTTAAGTACTAAATGCCTAGTTAGTGACGTCATAAGAAAACATTTATTCGCCCATTAGCTCCTGCCCGCGACTCCGCCCGCGTGGAATCCGGTTATCGCGTTCCCGCGGGAACTATGCGCTTTTCCGGGATAAAAAGTAGCCTATGTCATTTCCCGCCCGAACTATCTCCATACCAAATTTCATCCAAACCGGTCCAGCGGTTGAAGCGTAACAGATAGACAGACAGAGTTACATTCGTATTTTATAATATTAACTAGCTTTTGCCCGCGACTTCGCCCGCGTGGAATCCGGTTATCGCGTTCCCGCGGGAACTATGCGCTTTTCCGGGATAAAAAGTACCCTATGTCATTTCCCGCCCCAACTATCTCCATACCAAATTTCATCTAAATCGGTCCAGCGGTTGAAGCGTGAAGAGGTAAGAGACAGACAGACAGAGTTACTTTCGCATGTATGATATTAATAATATGGATGGATATCTTATCATGGCAGTCGATAAACGTCCACTGCTGGACATAGGCCTAACAACTTTTTCTGTATAAAAATAAACCTTATGTACTATCGCCATCAGATATTATCTGAACAAATGAGGGTGATCATAAATATGTCAACATGCTACTACTACAGCCTATTTGCGTCCCACTGCTGGGCACAGGCCTCCTCTCATCACGAGAGGGTTTGGGCTATAGTCCCCACGCGGGCCCAGTGCGGATTGGGGACTTCACACACATCTTTGAATTACTTCGCAGATGCGTGCAGGTTTCCTCACGATGTTTTCCTTCACCGAAAAGCTCAGTGGTAAATTCAAATTGAATTTCGCACATAAGTAAACTTAGAGGTGAGAGCCGGAATCGAACCCCCGACCCTCGGCATGAGAGGCGGTAGGTCGAACCACTAGGCCACCACGATTTCTAGTGACGCAAGACATTTGTTCACTATACTTATGGAGGGTTTAAGTAAAGGAGCGCAATCTTTATAGTTTCAAAGGTGGACATCAAATCGGGTAGGTTGGGGGCGCTACGGTCGCCAAAAAAGTCAAGCGACCTAGGCTAGTCTGCAGTAGCGCCTTCAGATGGCGCTGCTGAGGCGAAATTGCTTATCAAATCCGCTGGACACGTTTTCAACTGTTTCGCCATATAAGATTGCGCTCCTTACCAAGACACATTCCACACTCCATAACTATACTCACCACTTTGTTTTGCGGAGAGTATAGTGTATGGCTTTAGGATCAAAATTATTTTATTTTGTTTCAATTTAGTACTTTATTTTTCTGTTTCTTAGGTGTAAATTCTAACGGCAAACCGATATTACGCAGTGACATGGCGGCGCCCGGAACGCCTGTTCGTAAGTATCTAATTATTATCATCTTATGGAAGCCGTGGTGGCCTAGTGGTTCGACCTACCGCCTCTCATGCAGAGGGTCGGAGGTTCGATTCCGGCTCGCACCTCTAAGTTTACGTATGTGCGAAATTCAATTTGAATTTACCACTGAGCTTTTCGGTGAAGGAAAACATCGTGAGGAAACCTGCACGCATCTGCGAAGTAATTCAAAAGATGTGTGTGAAGTCCCCAATCCGCACTGGGTCCGCGTGGGGACTAAGTATAGCCCAAACCCTCTCGTTATGTAGGCCTATGCCCAGCTACTACTACAGCCTATTTGCGTCCCACTGCTGGGCACAGGCCTCCTCTCATCACGAGAGGGTTTTAGGCTATAGTCCCCACGCGGGCCCAGTGCGGATTGGGGTTTAACCGCTTTATTCAGGGTTAGTTGTACGGAGTTACCTACTTAACTCAAGTTAAAGGCTAACCCGAAGTTAGCAGCGTTAGTGCAAGTCGACCTTAAAGGGTTGAAATGTAGAATTAGAAATGTCATGGCAGTGTGGGTTCTATTTTCCACCGACTTCAAAAAAGGAGGAGGTCCTCAATTTGTAGGTATGTTCCTCGATTACTCCCGTCAATTGTGAACCGATTTCAGGATACTCTTTTTAAATAGAAAGGAGTTTGATCATATTATTTTAAATTGGTTCAGTTCTGATGATGGGACCCATGAGAAAACGAGGGATACCACTGAGCTTTTCGGTGAAGGAAAAACATCGTGAGGAAACCTGCACGCATCTGCGAAGTAATTCAAAGATGTGTGTGAAGTCCCCAATCCGCACTGGGCCCGCGTGGGGACTATAGCCCAAACCCTCTCGTGATGAGAGGAGGCCTGTGCCCAGCAGTGGGACGCAAATAGGCTGTAGTAGTAGTAGTAGTAGTAGTGATTACGTCCTGTTGTACCCACGTTTGTAAACTGTAGCCGAAAAATAAATAAAAATAAAAAAGCCTTTTATTAGCCGAAAAATACCGCCTTCAAATCCTGACAGCTTGCAGCTTGCATAGTCGGTGTCAGGTGAAGTTATGATAATCTTATGGTGATCTTGACATCGAATTTGGCAGGCTGTTGGAATGGGGCTACCGCGTGTGGATTTGCCAGGCGCTTGTGTCGCGTGATGTCCAATAACATTCACTTTTTACTAGTTTTGGCGGGCTTCGTGATATAAATTATATATTTTTCAATTTACCTGTTAAAAAATCCTTCGTGAAATTATCGCAAATATGGTTTATTTGGCGATGATTGTGAACGCTTTGAAACAAAACGTAATAAACTTAATGAGATTCAAGATTCAAAACTTTGTTTCGGCACCGATCTTATAAAGTCGCCTTTGACAGCTATACCTCTGGACCTTAGTCAACAATGGCGCCAACTGGTGAGCAAAGAAACGATAGTCCCCATTTGAAGATGGTTTTGTTTTATCTAGAATCTTCAGTGAGAAACGTAGAGCCACTCTGGGTGGCAGAACTGCGGACGCGCATAGAAAAAGTGGTCTCTCAACATGGGTACGACGGAGCCAAGCCGCTGATTAAGGAAATAGTCGATGGTAACGTTAATTCTTTTTTTATACCAGTGGTATAGGCAAACGAATGCACAGCCCTGATGGTAAGTGGTCACTGCGGCCCATGGACACCGAAATCCTATGACCCCCCAATAACATACCAATATAATCAATTACCTACCGCCCCTCATGCCGAGGGTCGGGGGTTCGATTCCGGCTCGCACCTCTAAGTTTACTTACGTGCGAAATTCAATTTGAATTTACTACTGAGCTTTTCGGTGAAGGAAAACATCGTAAGGAAACCTGCAGGCATCTGCGAAGTAATTCAAAGATGTGTGTGAAGTCCCCAATCCGCACTGGCGCGTGGGGCTATAGCCCCAAACCCTCTCATGATGAGGGGAGGACTGTGCCCAGCAGTGGGACGCAAATAGGCTGTAGTAGGTAGTAGTAGTAAGTGATTAATGATGCTGATAGTTTGTTTTTAGTTTTTAACTTTTTCGCTTGTCAGAGTTAAGTAAGTGCCTAAGTTATTTGTAACGAAAACTCCTCCATTTACCTTTATTGAGATTTGATAAAATTTATGTTCCATCCTTGGTGTTTGATGGATAAACTGGATCTTAGACCATCATGTAGGTACTTATGTAGTTTTTCAAATTACTTTGTTTTTTACAGAAACGCAGAAGGAACAATCCGTTTTATTAGATGTAAAAGGCAAGTACATTACTTTACTTGCAAGTATGTATTTAGAATGTACGAAATGAAATTTGTAGTTTTGCCACCGCATGATCCACAAAAGGAACTTTAAATTTCAATATCTGAATTATTTGCTAGTTCAAATAATTCAGACGTAGTTGTTACAATTTGTTTTTTGTATTGAATGGTGTGATTATTAATGGATTATTTTTATTTTTTCAGTGGATCGAGATGGTAATTATAAATAATTACTGTTTAAAAAATGTTAGTCAATATTATTTTCCTGTTCACAAACAGTCGAGGGAGAGATATGTACCACTCTACGCTAAAGCATAAAAATATGTACCAAATATACAGATCGATACAAAATCTTAGCATCGCCAATGACAGAGTTGTTTAAGAGGGTTTACTCCGAAAGTTGGCAACGTCGCAAATAGCTGTCAAATATTTCGCTGTTTTCATTAATTTCTGAATAAGTATTACTAAATGAAAACATGAATTATCGGTATATGGGTGAATAAAACATTATGTACGGATTGAAAAAAAATATCATAGGAACACGAAATTTTTAGGATTATGGAAGTACTATCTATTGAAAACTTTCCATCGCATTTTCCATGCATTTTAATGTAATCTTATCATTTGAACGCCTAACCGACAAATATAAAACGAGACGCGTCATCCAACCATAGAATGATAACTTCTTTTTTAATTCAGCAATATTGAGACATTAATAAATTCAGCGAAACATTTCACAGCTATTATATGCGACGTTGCCAAGTTTCGGGATAAGCCCTCTTAAAAACACAGTTTTTTCTTATTCAACCTGTATGTAACCAATTTTTGGTCATCTCTCTCATAATAGGGATGACAACAGGGTGAAGAACTCGAAATTCTAATTAGTCCGTCAGGCAGGTAATAAAAAAATATTAGACACGTATTTTTTGTTTTATCAAATTAACAAAGAATGACTGAGTTAAAACGCATTAAAATTGGAAAGTGGGGGCTAACTACGTCACCGTTAGGTATGAATCGTACCTAACCGTGACGTCACGCGACATTTAGATAGATAGATAGATAGATAAATCGTTTATTTGCCCGTTACAAATGCACATGTATCTAGTTTTACATAAATGTTACATGCACAACTTAGATTTAAAACAATAACAGAAACATAGAAACAACATCTACAAATACAAGCACATAGTGCGTTGCAACAGCGCAAATGGGCCATGGCTCAGTGTGCTCGGGCGAGCGGATCACTGATATTCTGCCACAAACCCCGAGGACCGACGATTTATTCGTTTCAACTCAATATATCTCCGTATAAGTTTAATTGTGAAAGAAGAAAAAATACGTGTCCAATACTTTTCAATAATCTTCCTGATAGACTGAGGAAAAAAAGTTGTCGTCATCCCTATTGTTATCATTCACTCAGTGACTTCATTCATTCAGTTTTCGTAAATCGACATGTATCGTATTTTTTTAATTACATAGGTGAATCCGAGGTGTCATTTGAGTACGAACCTAAAGTGGCCTTGAGAACAGACGGCGGCGGTATCCTGCCACCAAACTTGCTGAGGCAAGGTAACTAGAGTTGGACCTATTCTTAGATTTAGAAAACTATGTTATATTATTATAATAATCTACACATTACCAATAATACTTATGTATGACTCACGATCTCCTCAAAGCCTAAGGCTGCGTCTAGTTTTTTTTTATACCAATGGTATAGGCAAACGAGCGCACAGCCCACCTATGGTAAGTCTTCACTGCGGCCCATAAACACCGAAATCCTATGACCCCCCATTAAGAAACCATCTCGAATGCATTGCCTACCCTGAGGCCTAAGATGGAATGCCTCTGTGCCAGAAAATTCACCGGCTGCCTTAAACTCCTACCGGAACACAACAGTGCGAGCACTGCTATTTGGCGGCAGGTTAGCGGAGAAAGACGGTGGTACCATCCCGGACGGATCCAGCACCTACTTCTACCACTAACAACAGATTCGCCAGAACAGATGTGCCACAAAAATATATAGAGATGATGACCAATAAGACCACCATGTGAGAAAAATGGTACAAATACCCACCTGTTCACTCTCGACTTGAAAAGGTCGGTCAATTAGGACTAAGTATTTCGGCCGTTCAAATGTCATTTGAAACATTTCTTTCAGGAGGCGAGCCCGAATGGGTGGGAGGTCTAAAGGCGTTCGTGAAGAACCTAGTCAATCGTTACGGGAGAGACAAGATAGAAGGCCACTTGCGGCCGGTTATAGAAAGTAAGCAAGCATGCATCTAACTAGCTACCGCTTGGCTTCGCGCGACAGCGGCATCGGCGAGCGTTTTACGGACATATTGCGCGATCGTGACGCCCGCCGCGCATGGGTTAGCAACCATGTTAGCAACCCGCAACCGTCGCGCGCAATGTGTCAGAAGTCGTGGCCGTGTCGCGCGAAGACGTGGCTGAACCATAAGGCTGCAATTATGAGCTTAAATGGCTCAAAGTGAGCTTAAAAATCCTGAAGACCCGATCTTGATTTGTTTCTGATTCTCATTCTACCCCGCCCTGCGTCTCATTCTACCCCGTCATGGGTCTCATGCTAACCCGTCCTGAGTCTCATTCTGCCCCGTCCTGAGGTTCATTCTACCCCGTCCTGAGTCTCACTCTACCCCGTCCTGAGTCTCACTACCCCGTCCTGAGTCTCATCCTACCCCGTCATGGGTCTCTTGTTACCCCGTCTTGAGTCACTACCCCGACCTGAGTCTCACTACCCCGTCCTGAGTCACTACCCCGTCCTGAGTCTCATGCTACCCCGTCCTGAGTGTCATTATACCCCGTCCTGAATCTCATTCTACCTCGTCCTGAGTCTCGTACTACCCCGCCCTGAGTCTCATATTACCCCGTCCTGAGTCTCATTCTACCGCGTCCTGAGTCTCATTCTACCTCGTCCTGAGTCTCATTCTATGTCTATATATGTCCTGGGTTTCATTATCTAATGGGTCTGATCACCAAGCGGCAAATATATGTACCTATGGAAAAAGTTTTTAAATTAAATTATTTTTCTGCAGACTTAGAGAGAGAACACTCGGTGAAGATTGCTGACATAGATGGTAAGGCTTTCTCGTTTTAAAAGGGCATTTCTGTATATATTCATATCCCAAGTAGCAAACAAGAATAGTGATTAAATCTTACATATCTTAACTTTGTCTTAAATCAGAATTAGCTAATAAAATAAAGACTCCGTTAAGTCATTTTAGTCTTTAAAACTAAATAGTTTTAAGCTACCGCTACTTTAGCAAGTTAAGAATACCTAAATCCTAGTTAAGTATTTTAAAAACCATTTAGTATTAAGTGCGTCCACACTTAAGTCTAAAAATGATTCTTTTACTCTACGCAGATTATTTCAAGACTCACTAAAGACTCAATGGTATAATCAAAGTATCAGTTTAGAATTGCTAAGTAAAAATTGAATCTGTAGACAAACTTAGAGGATCGTAACACTATAAGTTCTAGAAATTGCTTTTGTGAAGAATATTTTATTCTTTTATCCCTAAATTTAATAAGCTTTAAGTAAGAATAAGCTTAACGGGACGCTTTTCGACAAAATAAACCAAGTGAAAGATGGATGAAATTAAAAAAAAAAACTACTTCAAAAAATTTTGTTTTCATCATTCGGCGTGTTGCGAAATATAGAAAACTAGCTTTTCCCCGCAACTTCGTATGCGCAGAAATATTAAAATGAAAAATCCCGTTTTTTTCCCGTTCCCGTGGAAATTTCGCAAACTCCTTTCTTAGCGTATGCCTACGTCATAACATCTACCTGCATGCCAAATTTCAGCCCGATCCGACCAGTGGTTTGGGCTGTGCGTTGTTAGATCACTATGTCAGTCAGTCAGTCAGTCAGTCACCTTTGAGTTTTATATATTTAGATTAACCTCAAATTGTGTGCGGTGCAAGTGATCAGTGCTTGAAATATGTTAACAGTGCGACATCTTGGAGTGAGATTTCAGTGTCTACCTATTACCCAGTAACTATTAAAAATAGATCACGAAACAGTAGAGGATACTTAAAGCGTCAAATTTGGAAATGGAAGTAGCAGACAGCAGTGATTCTGACTGCACGGCAATTTACGATCTGGGGGCACGGCAGTGCTCCTGCCAAGACGAGTCAACGGAAGCGTAGGGCATTATATCTACCTTGTCTTGAAACGTTTTGTCGTATTTTCGTAGATTCGGTCTGGCAATTGCTAGAATATATTTTTTTTTAGTATGGAAAAATGGATATTTTTTTTGTATTTGGCCAATTAGCTGAATAAGTGATTGAATCCATAAATTAAAATAATAATAGGATAAAAAGTAGCCTATGTCCTTTTCCGGGACTCCAACTATCTTCATGTCAAATTTCATCCAAATCGGTCCAGCGGTTGAAGCGTGAAGAGTTAACAGACAGACAGACAGACACACACGAGTTACTTTTGCTTTTATAATATTACTAGCTTCTGCCCGCGTAGAATTTGGTTATCGGGTTTCCGCGGGAACTAGATATGCGTTTTTCCGGGATAAAAAGTAGCCTATGTCCTTTCCCGGGACTCCAACTATCTCCATACCAAATTTCATCCTAATCGGTCTAGCGGTTGAAGCGTGAAAAGGTAACAGACATACAGAAAGACAGACAGAGTTACTTTCGCATTCATAATATTAATATAGATGTATAACTAGTAAAACTTTAGATTTTATTAATATCTAAAACTAGCCGATGCGTGCGACTTCGTCCCGCGTAGACGTAGAATTTGCGTTTCCGATGATTACCTACACATAATAGACGGTTAGTTATATTGAAAGTATTGAAAAACTCATTTGACCCGTGAAAAACCCGTTCCCGTGGAAATATCGGGATAAAAAAAGCGTTATTTCCCGGTTCTCAAACTATATAAAACTATCTCCATACCGAATTTCATCATAATCGTTCCAGCCATTTTGTCATAAAGAAAGGACAAAGAAACAAAATTTTCCTTTCTTTTCTTTAAAACATCTTATCAAATCAGCTAATTGGCAAAATATATTTAAAAAAACACTAAACGATTATAGCCATGCGTTTGAAACTATGTATAATAAAGGTACTCTATAGTCATAATATAACTACTCAACATTTCGACTTTCTAGCACTATCCATGACGAATCTTTAAAGGTACCTATGAAAATACGATTAAAGGCTTTGAGAAAAGGTAGGTGTGCCCAGCGCTTCTGTTGACTCGTCTTGGCGGGAGCACTAGCGTGCCCCCAGACATCCCATGAAAAACATTTTACCTATCTAAAATGCTACGTAGGTGTGTCGCCTCTTAGATACTTACTGCCTAAATATTGCTTGCACTGTACAAAGTTTTAAAGATATCATTGAGAACAAGCGTGTCGTTCAAAAAGTCAAAATGTGGGGCTTGGTCGTTTCGTTACTCAATTTTAAGCACAAAATTCACGCCTGGTTAGCTTTCTGTTGATAAACCGCTATGAGTGTTTGCGTCACTGTCACTAAACGGCCTGGCCCTACATTTTGACTTTTTGAACGACACAGCTTGGCTCCCCATGAGATCTTATATAACTTCTTCGCAGCGCAAGCAATGTAGTATACTCGTATTAGTAGGTACTCGCTTTGGCATGAAATTACATAAAAATGTTTTTGGTGGGATGGTTCTTCTTGCATAAACAATACCGTAAATTTGACGGTAAATTGTATAAACTAAATCAAAGTAAAGATTATTTAAAGTCCATTAAGAATTAACTAGACCTACACTAATTCGGTTTTTAGTATAAGTTAAGTATCATTTCTCTAAACCGGTACTACTCCAAATGCAATTTGTCTATACTTTATCTAAAGTAACCTTACAAAATCAGTTTTGTCTAAAGTCATACTTCGTTAAGAATAGTAAGACTTAACGCCATTTTGCACTTTAAGTTAGAAAAAATATTGAAAAATTCCGACGCTAAATCATAAAAAATAAAGTACATTGAAGTTAGATTTTTGTTTTAACATGTTAGTGTTGTGTTAGTGTTTGTGTTATATCTCCAACGTATACGGAAAAGTAGTATTCTGCGCTGTATGTAAGTAAAATTTTCATTTAGCAACAAAATATTCCAAATATTTAGTGCTTATTTTCCAGTATTTTGTAAGCCCGGCTGTTTTATAGCACTTTCGATCAATTTTACACGATAAACAATCATGCGTTATAGTTTTCAAGTACCAAAAGGGACATAAAACGGTATTTTATAAACGTAAAAAATAGTTAGTTAATCGCCATTTCGATAAACCTACAATGAATTCTCTTTTAAGTAAAAGAGTTCGCCATGTTTTCTAAAATAACAATTCCATAAGTAAAAAAAGTTTTAAAATTTTCTTTGTTAAGAGATGATCGAATTAGTAGAACTCGGTATTAATAGTATTAAGTAAGTATTAAAGATATCTTTAAGCTTATTTTTTGGTATTAACTCAACCTTAAAGATATCTTGAAATCGAAGTTAAGAGATCTGTTAAGTCCTCAGTCTTAAGTAGGGTTAAAGTCTGTCTAAAGAGTAGTATTAACTCTTTCTTAAAATTGACTTAAATACTGTGCCCACTTTGTCTTAACTCAGTCTTGGAGATATCTTCAAGATATCTTGAGGGACATAATAGTTTTAGTCAAGACAACTGATAGAATTAGTAAAATTTTCTTAAAGATAATCTATAATTCCTTTTTAAGACACTTGATTGCTACTTGGGTATCCATATTATAATATTGTAAATCATGATGAGAGGAGGCCTGTGCCCAGCAGTGGGACGCATATAGGCCGTAGTAGTAGTAGCATAGTTCATAGTTAGGAAGCGCGATAACCGAATTCCACGCGGGCGAAGCTAGTTTCTGTATAAGTACTTTGGATTTAACAGGGAGACTAACAATATTAGCCCATTTTAATGGCGCAGAAAGAAAATGTCAAGTATTTTTAATGGGTAATTTTTCGGTGCTCTACAATTTTGAATTAATAATTCAGTTAATAACTCACCAAATGATTTGCATCTACCTTCCTTTACAGTTAATACATCTGGTAAGTGCCTAATACATTGTTGTAGTCATTCAAAATAGTCGAGATTGGAGTTGTAGTCATTCAAAAGTCGACATAATGTAATTACACAAAAGGTATGGAATACAGCAGGCGGTCTTATTTGGATTATAAAAAAATGAAAACGATGTGTTTTTATTAACAGGTGACGTCATTATCAATTACCAGAGAATGCGAAGTAAGTATTAATACAAGCCCATAAATAACTTCGTGTCTAAAAATACCTACCTAATCCGTTTGGGATGAATGTGTGTGACGCGAGAGAGATATGATTTGATAAAAAAAAATCTTCAAACTCCGACAGCCTACAAAGTCGGTGTCAATATCACGATAATAAGATTGTCATCAGCTTTGGGTTGGTTCACTTGGTGATGATGTGGTCGAAGGTGATACAATGCTTACTTCGATAGTAAGCTAGTATACTACCTGTTCACTCTCGACTTGAAAAGATCCAAGTTATAACTATCGGGGAAGAGACCGGCCAGGGATGACGACACCTTTTTTTTCCGTAGTCTATCAGGAAGATTATTGAAAAGTATTGGACACGTATTTTTTCTTTTTTCACGCAATCAAACTTATACGGAGATATATTGAGTTGAAATGTCGCGTGACGTCACGGTTAGCTACGATTTATATCTAACGGTGACGTAGTTAGCCCCCACTCTCCAACTTTAATGCGTTTTAACTTACGTCATTCTTTGTTAATCTGATAAAACAAAAGAATACGTGTCTAATATTTTTTTATTACCTGACCGACGGACTAATTAGAATTTCGATTTCTTCACCCTGTCGTCATCCCTATTCCACTCCTTAGCTGTTCGCATGATGAAGCATGAAGCGGAAAGCGAAGCGCTTCGTACGCGCTGGAGGAATCCACAACATAAGGATGGAATCCAAGACCACGCCTAGTCCCGCAGTGACGAAATTGGGAATTCTGTGCCTGTGTTCAGCAGCAGACTTCTATCGGCTGATATGATGATGATGACTTTCGTGGGCAGTTTTCTGTTCTTAGGTAGGTGTTTGCAATCGTCAAATTGCTCATGTAAGATCATACTTTTCTAAGAAATGCTAAACGTTAAAAATGTAATAGAAACATTATATTTGATCCTTACATTGATAGCGTTCGTTACACGTTTCACGAAACTTCGCTCGATATAATTTGATTCCAAAGTAACCTCTAACTCGGACCGTTAATCCAACTTTACTCCAGTTTATTATATCAAACAGTGTAAAAGAAAATATAACAGGAAAAATATCCATATTATATGCATACATTGACAGCTTTATAAATGCCATGTTTTTAGACGGCATTTTTATAGAAATTAAAACGCGTTAAATCTAAATATATACAACTCAAAGGTGACTGACTGACTGACAAAGTGATCTATCAACGCACAGCCCAAACCACTGGACGGATCGGGCTGAAATTTGGCATGCAGGTAGATGTTATGACGTAGGCATCCGCTAAGAAAGGATTTTGCAAAATTCCCACGGGAACGGGAAAAATCGGGATTTTACTTTTTAATATTCCTGCGCATACGAAGTTGCGGGAAAAGCTAGTACTAACTAAATCGGGCGTTCTGTGCGTAACGCTTTCTCTTTCACTCGTTGCACGAGTGACAGTGACGGCTGAGCTGGGTATAGGAACGGCCTTAAAAGTGTATTTTTTTTACAGGACCAAGACCAACACGCGGCTCGGGGCGCTATGGAAAATCTCGCCAATTCACCCAAATCAATGATGATTACCTAAAATGATGATAATAATGATGACTTCGAATAGATATAAATTTTCTTCTATTTTATTTTATTTTATTGGCTCACAAAAAAAAAATGGTTACACATAAGATTTAGATTAAGTTAGTTTTAAAGCTAGACTATAACTCTGAACTATTTGTGCACAGTGAGATTAATATTTCGAAAAAATAATAACCGCCTTCAAACTCCGACAGACTGCGATATCAATGTCAAGTGCACTATATGATTATCATTTCTTTGGGTCGGTTCACTTGACACCGATTTAGCATTCTGTCGGAGTTTGAAGGAGTTTTTTTTTTCGGCTCTGTAGCCGAACATTACCATAGAAATACATAAGTAACTCTGAAGTCTTCGAAATTGACACCATAATCATCTACGTGCTTGCAAATTTTGAGGAGTTCCCTCATTTCCACATGGATCCCATCATCAGAACTGAACCAAATTAATATGGGACTGACTTGGAAGTACCACCTTCTGAGCAAAGAAAGAATCATTTAAATCCGTTCACGTTTACTATTTATTTTTGGTGAACATACATAAAAAAAAACGAAAAAAAAAAGATTCCGACGAATTGAGAACCTCCTCTTTTTTGAAGTCGGTTCAAAATGAGTGGCGGTTAGTAGTTACATAAGATACTTAAACTAAAACTAAAGTTAAATTTGAACATGTAAGGGCCTCGCCCACGGCGATCCTTTGCAGCGACGCTGCCGCGCCTCATATCGCTATCCTATTTTTACATGAAAGAGTGAAAAGGATGGCGCAATTAATAAATTATAAGCGAATTGAGAAAAATGGGCTGCATTCGGGTGCGTTGAGTATTCCAGAATCTTAGTAGGTAAATCTATACATGGTGGGTCAGAAAATATGGCAAATAATTAACCCACAGTATCGGCTATCGATTCTAAGTATATTGTATAGGTCTTTAATTTTTTTCGAGTTGGTAAAAAAATAAATTGTATAGGATTCAGGCGTCGCTCACACAACCAATCCCATATACATTTTTTTCTAACCCACCGTGTATAGATACTAACTTAGCTTCTGCCCGTGACATCGCCCGCGTTGAATTCGGTTATCGCGTTCCCGCGGGAACTATGCGTTTTTCCGGGATAAAAAATAGCCTATGTCCTTTTCCGGGACTCCAACAATCTCCATGGCAAATTTCATCTCAATCGGTCCAGCGGTTGAAGCGTGAAGAGGTAACAGACAGACAGACAGAGTTACTTTCGCATTTATTAATATTAAATATGGATATGGATAATAAGTCTGTTGAAGAAGTATCGTCTGAAACTTGAAAATTAAAAGAAACTATCAAGTCGAGGGGACTATATATGTATAAACGATACGGAACCCAAAATAACTATTTTTAGATATTTTTTTTGTATATATATGTATGTATGTTAAATCCGGTTAACTCGAAAACTACTGCACGGATTGCAAAAAAAAATGGTATGGCGGTAGTTTATAACGCTGCTGGTCAACATATAGGCTACTTTTTATCCCGGGAAAATGCATAGTTCCTGCGGGATTGCTAGTAACGAAACCACGCGAAATTGGGGGCAGATACTAGTTTAAAAAAAACTTATTCTGCGTCGCTCAACGTTTCCGCCATCAGCCGCTGATTTTCAATGAAGTACCTACTTGGTTTTTAAACTCCATTTTTAACCTATTACACTCCTCACCACTTCTAGATCCACCACGTCAGATTATTTACGCCCCAGGGCTCTATAAAATAAACCCACCAACATCACCACCCACTACAGGCTATTTACATCCCACTGCTGGGCACAGGCCTCCTCTCATCACGAGAGGGTTCGGGCTGTAGGCCCAGTGCGGATTGGGGACTTCACACACATCCTTGAATTACTCCGCAGATGCGTGCGGTTCCTGACGATATTTTCCTTCACCAAAAAGCTCAGTGGTAAATTATAATTGAATTTCGCATGTAAGTAAACTTAGAGGTGCGAGCCGGATTCGAACCCCCGACCCTCTGCATGAGAGGCGGTAGGTCGAACCACTAGGCCACCGCGGCTTCCTGTGACCTGTTTCCTGTATATACCTACATATGTATAATTTTACCAAGCCACAAAATTGGTAAGTATCGATATAGTTGGCAGTCCCGGGGAATTAAGTGCATTAGCTACGTTTTACCCAGGAAAACCGCGTAGTTCCCGCGGGAAAACGATAGCCAAATTTCACGCGGGCGAATTCGCGGGAAGAGGATAGGTAGGTACCTAGTCTTTACTAATAATACTAGGTAGGTACCTAGTCTTTACTAATAATACCTAAGTCTTTAGAAGAAGTGAAGTCGCGTCTGAAACTTTAAAATTAAAAGAAACCATCTAGTCAGGGAACTTGTAAATTATAGAACACAAAATAACGATTTTTCGAATAATTGTCTGTATGTATGTGCCTATGTCCGGATTTAACTCGAAAACTACTGTCCAGGATTGCAACAAAATGTGGTATGGGGGTAAGTACTTTTTATCCCGAAAAAATGCATTCTTCCCGCGGGAATGCTATTAACAAATTCCATGCGGACGAAGTCGCGGACAGAAGCTAGTTTTCAATTAATTAAATATCTATCTTTGTCATTTTGCTATGACATGGTTAGGGTTACATATCCTTTATTTGATAAAAAGCAAACTGTATGAAACACCTATTGTATTCCCTTTGCGTTCAAACCGCTTAAAACCTGTTCTAATAACGTACGGTAACGAAATGTAAGGAACGAATACCATAACCAAACCGGCCCAGTTGAATAACCTTTTGGTGTCCGCTAACAGAAGTAACCTCATTGAATCTTATACGCACTGCATAGAGCACACATTACTTTGGGTTTCAAACGAGCGGCCATTTTGCCAGATGCGCGCGCACGATAGGCTGGATTGTCATTAGGGCCCCCACAAAGCAGCAGTGTTGCCAGTTGGCCGTACTTGTTACATTTTCTGCAATTTTTGACGCTCCTGCTTGTAAGTAGATGAAAGTGAAACGTAGCTTTTGTGGGGTTTTTTGTCAAATGAAAAGAAACGTTTCTCGAAATAAATTAAGTAGGTACAAATATTTCGAGGAAGTAATAAACAGGCCTAATAGTATTGAGGAATAAACTAAAAAGTGAGAAAATGAAACTTAAGTGTAGTAGGTAAGTATATTATTGCAGTAAGTATAAGTATCTTAATTTGAATCCATCCATATCCATAGTTCCATTATAATATTATAAATATTAAAGCATTAATTTCTAAGACAGTTGCATTATGTACCTAGTAATTAAGTAATTAAGAAGACTACTACAGCCTATTTGCGTCCCACTGCTGGGCACAGGCCTCCTCTCATCACGAGAGGGTTTGGGCTATAGTCCCCACGCGGGCCCAGTGCGGATTGGGGACTTCACACACATCTTTGAATTAATTCGCAGATGCGTGCAGGTTTCCTCACGATGTTTTCCTTCACCGAAAAGCACAGTGGTTAATTCAAATTAAATTTCGCACATAAGTAAACTTAAAGGTGCGAGCCGGAATCGAACCCCGACCCTCTGTATGAGAGGCGGTAGGTCGAACCACTAGGCCACCACGGAAAAATAAATGTTTTTATCCTACCTTTACTTCACGTCGAAACGCCTGAACCGATTTTGAAGAAATTTGGCATATGGATGGTTTGAGACCCTGGAAACAGGATACTTTTTATCACCATATTTACACGGGAACGGGTTTTCCATGGTGAAACCAATTTTTCCTTCTTCTATAACTATTACCATGTATACGTATAGGTAGCATCAGGTACACAAATCGTAATTCTAGGCTGGACGAAGTCGCGTGGGTAAAACGGCTAGTAACTATCTATATTAATATTATAAATGCGACAGTAACTCTGTCTGTCTGTCTGTCTGTCTGTTACCTCTTCACGTTTCAACCGCTGGACCGATTGAGATGAAATTTGGCATGGAGATAGTTGGGGTCCCGGGAAAGGACATAGGCTACTTTTTATTCCGGAAAAACGCGTAGTTCCCGCGGGAACGCGATAACCGAATTCCACGCGGGTGAAGTCGCGGGCAGAAGCTAGTTTTAAATAAAATGATACTGAAATTTTCAAGTAACTAAGTAGGAACTTAACTTTTAAAGTAGAACTGAACTACGTTGTTACTAGACACTACATAGCTAAGTTTAAATAGATAAGTACATTTAGCGTTAGGATAAAAGTTTTCAATTTTCTACTTATGATTATTGTTGCTAATATTAAAAAAACGTTATTGAAAGTTTTCCTTAAAAAGGTTTTTTTTTTCAAGAAACGATTCGTCCCTTTTTGTAGTACAGACTCTGGCAACACTCCCGTCAACGTCAAACGTCAACCGGTTTCTATTTACTCTTTATTCGGTACTCGATAGAATTCAGTTGTGCGTGCGGTTTGGTGTTGTAATGTTATTTAATTAAATGGATATCAGTGGATAGAGTAAAACAAAATGGGGAAGAAAAAGGTTGATGCCGTACATCGTTACTTTACTTACGACAGTGCTACTGAATATAGCAAATGCAATTTGTGCGGATCCAAAGTTAAGGTAAGCTATTTTTGTTTCATTCAATCCATTGAATGGAGTATAGAATAATTGTGCTACAGTTATTATTATCCTGTTCTGCAGTGATAGTAGGTAATAATCATTGTTATTTACGTAGGACAATGACCGGTAAGCATTAGGTTACCTTGTCAATGATACCGCTAACCACTAAAATGTTATCAATGTAATAGGGGTACCCAAACAATGGCGAACGAAAGTGCAATATATAAATATTTGATACGGTTACGGTTTTCTTAGTTTTTGTTTATCTTATACATAAGTAGGTATAACATGCCATCAAAGATTTTTATACTTACGAAAATCAATGATTTTTGATCAATGATTTTGTTTATCTTATACATACATGCCATCAATGATTTTTATACTTAATTTTATACGAAGTATTATAGGTATATGTATATGCATGCCATACTTAAAATGCGTTAGGCTTGCATAAGTAGATATTTATTAATTTTATACTTACGAACTAACTCAGAAACGGTTCGAACAAATTAACTTGGTTACGGATGTGGAAAAAAAAACATCTAAGTAGGTAACTCTCATACCTAGGGGACATATTTTTTAGAAAGGAAGGAATATTAAGTACTTATTAGAGTGCTAATTTTTAACCGACTTCAAAAAAAGGAGGAGGTTCTCAATTCGTCGGGATCTTTTTTTTTGTATTTTTTTAATTATTTTTTTATGTATGTTCACCAAAATTAAATAGTAAACATAAACCGATTTCGACGATTCTTTTTTTGTTCCAAAGGTGGTACTTCCAAGTTGGTCCCATATTAATTTGGTTCAGTTCTGATGATGGGATCCATGAGAAAATGAGGGAACTCCTCGAAATTTGCTAGCACGTAGATGATTTTGGTGTCAATTTCGAGGACTTGAGAGTTACTTATGTACTTCTACAGTAATGTTTGGAAACTGTAGCCGAATAAAAAAATTTAAATAAAAAAATAAAAACCGCCTTCAAACTCCGACAGACTGCGAAGTCGGTGTCAAGTGAACCGACCCAAAGAAATGATAATCATATAGTGAACTTGACATTGACTTCACAGTCTGTCGGAGTTTGAAGGCGGTTTTTATTTTTTTTTTATTTTTTTATTGTTTTAAACATGATGCTAATGTATGAAAAGGTTGATTAATTGTACTTAAGTAAGTATATGAATAAATCGTCATCAGCTTATTTTGTAATTTACGGGTAATTGCTTGATAAACAAATAGCAATCTATTGGTTTATCCCTGAGGACTCTGACGTGATTTTGATTTAGTTTTTTTATTCGAATTTCATTTCTTGCCTATTCACCACAACAGGCTCCTTATTTACGTCCCCTTGCTGGGCACAGGGTTTGGGCTATAGTCCCCTCTAGAGCCCAGTGCGGAATGGAGACTTCACACTCATTCTTGAATTACTTCGCCTATGCGTGCAGGTTTTCTCGCTATGTTTACTAAAAGCTCAGCGGTAGATTCAAATAGATAAGAAATCTGCATAATTTGGCCACTAGGAGCGCTGCAATCGCTTGACCCAAACCATCTGTCAGTTACATAGAGAAATATTTGTTGTTATTGGTTTTACTTAAATTATTAAAAGATGCCGCGCTGTGCAGTTCCGTACGTATTTCCGAAATACTTGAATATGTATCTGGGAGGGATAACGACAACTTTTTTTTTCTTAGTCTATCAGGAAGATTATTGAAAAGTATTGGACACGTATTTTTTCTTTTTTCACGTAATCAAGTTTATACGGACTTATATTGAATTGAAATGTCGCGTGACGTCACGGTTAGGTACGATTTATACCTAACGGTGACGTAGTTAGCCCCCACTCTCCAACTTTAATGCGTTTAACTTGGTCATTCTTTGTTAATTTGATAAAACAAAAAATACCTGTCTAATATTTTTTATTACCTGACTGAGGGACTAATTAGAATTTCGATTTCTTTACCCTGTCCTCATCCCTATTGCATTGAGATGTCTTCATTTTCATCACAAATAAAATAACTGAACCAAAATTAAAATTGCGGTCAATATTTAACAATTTTAAACAGATCTACTTGAAATTTTCAACAAAAAAAACCCGTAAAATTTTGACAGCTTCAGTGTTTGGGTTTTGGTTTGGGGCAAGCATTTGCAGCGCCATCTAAGTCGAGCTTTGCGTATTCTTGTCCATTGAAGTGAATTCAAAGGTGCGTGCTGGATTCAAACCCCGACCCTCGGGAGGCGGTCAAACCACTTCTAGTTACGTTTTAAGAAAATTTGTTGAATAATTTTAAAAAAATCGTCATTTTTCTATCGGAGGTCAATTTAAAGTTGGCTATAAAGCTTTTATTACAGTTCTACGCATATTTTAAAACATATCTGACGTCATTTTTCTTGTTTCCAGGGACAACACAGCACCAACCTCAAAGCACACGTCGCGTCAAAGCACAACAGTGCATACATCAAAGTAGTCTCCCTGAACAACAACCTCGCGGCAGTACGACAAACCAAAAAAGCAGAGTTAGGTTTGGAAAATCCTAAACCTCCAACACCTAAGGCAGCCAATTCCCTTATTTTAAATCTAAAAATGTTATGTATGAAGTTGATCGTAGTTCACGGACGCCCCCTTTCCCTGTTAAGCGACGAGGCATTTCGTGTAATCCTAAACATGGCAACAAAATCGACGGAAATAATAAACGAAATCAATGAAAGTTCAGTCTTGGGATTGATTCCCGAAACTGCGAATAAAATTAAAATGAAAATCGCAGCAGAAATAAGCGATAGACTGCTTAGTTTGAAAATCGACTCTGTGACGTGCAAGGGACGCAAGTTTGTAGGAATAAACATTCAGTACATTGAAAATGACAAGATTGTCATAAGGAATCTAGCAATCATGGAAATTTTTCAATACGAGACAGATGAACACGTTAAAGAAAAAATAATGTGTACCTTGAAAGACTTTCTAGTACCGAATAAGCAAATATACTCTTTGGTCATCGACAACGGGTCAAATATTCAAAGAACAATGAAGCTATTAGAAGACAATTTGTATCCAAATGATCCGCTTGAAAATCAACCGGAAGACGATACCGAATCCTTGGAAGATCAAAATGAGGAACCCGACGGCTCCGCATATTCTGACCTGCTGCTGCTGCAAAATACGTTTAATAATAGGAATCAAAAAGTTAGAGGTACACTGTGTCTAACTCGCACTTTACAATTGGCTATAAAGGACTCTATAAACGAAAACGTCAATGTGCAAGTAACAATTGGTATAGCTAGAAATATAACCAGAATATTGCATACTGCTCCTAATATGGATTTGTTAAAAATGACCAATTCGAAAGTGCCTAAATTAGATAATGCAACGCGATGGACCACGATCTACAACATGCTCGTATGTCTACGATCATTGAAAGATTTCTGCGATAATATCCACGACGTTACTCGTTTGATATCGGCGGAGTTCTGGGATGAAATGGACCACGTGATAACTTGTCTTCAGCCTTTTTACGAGTGCACGCAAATATTGCAAAACGAGCAGCTTACTATTGGGGACTTTTATATAAATTGGATGAAATGCAAATCTAATGTCAACTCGCTACGCCATCCCCTTGCTTGTAGTCTACGCCAGTCTATGGAGAGACGAGAGAAAACTCTTTTGGACTCAGATGTGGTATTGGAAGGTCTTTACTTAGACGGTCGTTTGAACGTTATCCTCTCCCCAGAACAATGTGAAAAGGCAAAGGCTTTGCTTAATCAAACGAGAGACAGACTTCAACAGGATGCGAATTCGCAGGACTCAGACGATACGAACTCTGAAGTACTTGTAATGGAAATCAAGTTGGAACCTGGAGCAAGCACTAGTGCCGATTTCACTGCTTTAGAGGAGTTGCTAAATGAATCTGAAAAAGCTAGGGGCTTGCAGCAAACCTCGGTTACGTCTTTTGCGGCAAGTCTGCAGGAATTGCAGAGTAGGAGCCGCTTACCTTTGAATACTAATATACTAGAGCATTATAACGACCCATTGATCGTTTCAAGGTATAAGGAGTTGGCTGCAGTGGCTCGAACAGTGTTAGCGACTCCTGTGACCCAGGTATCTGTGGAAAGAATGTTATCGTCACTAAAATTCATGCTAAGCCCTCAAAGAAATAACTTGGTGAGTTCGTTGTTACAAGAAATAGTGTTTATCAGGGCGAACGTTGATTTACTGGATTGACATGCGTTTATAATTGACTGAAGGAACAATAGAAGTGTTAATTTATTTTGTTATTTTTTATTTCAGGCTTACATTCTGATGTAGGATTAAATTTTGCTATAATTTCAGTATGATTTCTACTTATAAATACCTTAAGGCTGAACAAATAAATAATATATAAAAATATTTTTTTTGTTTAAGTTCACACCACCCATGTTATGCAACATTTTTGAAAGATTACAAACGGAATTAATTTGCTACGTAATTTGTTTGATAATATTACAGTTCGGACACAGTTGAGCAGTTTTCATAGTGATTTTTCAAATGAAGTCGTTTGTCATGGCCTTTAGGTATGCCATTTATTATTCGCTTGAGCTGAACTCAAAACAATGCCATGAAATTTAATTTTTGATTGGTTAGAGTATTATAACAGGTAAAATTTCTTCGGTTTCCAAAGTTCTTATGTGTCTTCATTAGTTTTTTAACTTTTAATGATTGGGTATATTTATCAACAGTAAAGCTTAATAATGTTGTCAGAGTTTTTGCAGTTTATTTTGGTGAGTAGTACCAAATTTCATTTTATTAAATATATTTTTATATATTTAAGATATATTGATTTACCAAATTTCTCGTAAAAATCTTACATATATTGGCTTTCATTTTGATGCCCTACCACACAGGACTACATTTAAATACTAAAATATCGTAGTCATCATCATCATCACTGTAGTCATCATTATGAACGTGTGATATTGATACCTTATCTTTATCTTACCTTGAGACTGTGGGGTCCTTGCGGATACACTTCGACCCATTGGGATCTTTTGTGTAATTACCCCTCTCCGTGCAGCTAAATCCACTGCCCCCTCCACCTTCACCAATAGGTTAATGATGGAGTGTAATGGCAGTGCTTTGAAATCCCCTGGTTCAGGGTAACCGCTACCTAGGAGTGTCATTCTGAGCCTGGCGAGTGCGTCACATTCGCACAGAATGTGTCGCATTGACTCATCCTCTTCGCCACACATTCTGCAAGCTATATCGGTACATAGTCCCATCTTCACTAATTGGCTTCTAACGCCGAAGTGACCTGTGAACGCATTGATATTGATACCTACCCATATCAATAATCATATAAATTTTTCAAGGGATTATAGCGTTCTTTTAGAAAGCCTACTAAATGTTTCATCATTATTTTCAGATCTGGACATGTGTAAGCAAAATACACACTCAGGGTTATCGATCGAGTAAGAAAGAACCCATTGTTATTTTCTTTGTCAGCAAAGCTGTATTATAATACAAGACACTTTATTGAACACCACACATTCAAGTAACAGTACATACGATGAAAAAGTAGTATTTTAATGATCTAATTCTTTCTCGTTCAGGTAGGTATGTTGGAGGCAAACCAATTCTGCGAACCGACCGATACATGCCTACAATTTTTCGTAAGTAATCTTGCATAGATTAATCAGAAATTAGAAACCAGGGGCTCTATTCGAAACGGTACAGAGGGAGTGAGCTTCCCATTTAGCATAAAATTCCACTAGCTAATAGGGAGATGATGTATCACTGATAGCATAGCATTACACTGATATAGGTATTATCTCGTTAAATAGCATATATTTTGTCTTCAGGGTTAAGGTCGCTATCCTTATGTACCGTTTCTAATATACTCGTAGGTATTTCGCTTGTACTCAAGGGCGGATCCAGCTTTTGACTCAGGGGTGGGGGGTCACGTCATACAACTCTCCCCCCCTTTCTTGCGTCAGGGGTTAAAAATAAATAATAGCAGTAGACCTAGTCCTGGTCATGGGGGGTCATGGCCCCCATGACCCCCCCTCTGGATCCACCCTTGCTTGTACTGCATTGATACAGTCAGTTTCCTCTTCGCGCTTCAGCCGCTGGACCGATTTAAATGAAATTCTTATCGATTTCCGGGGGAAGGACATACTTTTCATCCCGGAATATTTCACTCGGGAACGCCATAACCGAATTCTAGACGAAGCTACAACTGATTTCATAAAGCCCGATCCAATTAACGACATTTTTGAGAGAGAAGACCCATAGCCAATGTCCTTGTTTTCTAGTGTCACCCGTGAAATCAGAGACTCGAAACTGGGTGAACGATCTGAGCGCACGCATCGAGCGTCTCGTCTCGAGACACGGGTACGAGAGCGCCGAGCCTTTCATTAAGAAAACTGTTGAAGGTACATGATGTTTATTGACGTGATAACGTCTTATAAAAGTTATAAAATGATAAACGCCGGCTGCGCCCACGAATAAGCATGACGCAATGTATGTCCATGGCGATGTAGTCCTACGTGATTGGACATATTCATTAATGTTTTCTTATGACGTTATCACGTGAAATTATCAGACGATAATTTGAATAAACTGACTTTATAGACAACCGATTTTTTTATAGTACAGAATAATGCAAAATGCTAACTTATTGCCATCATAAGGCACATTCTCTACCAGTTAAACCTTTGGGCGAAGTAGAAATTTTTGTAGCGGTGCAATGAAAGCCATCAGGCAATACACAAAAAATATATATCCATAAAAAAAGGTACGAATACATAAATAAATACATACATTTGCCACCACACCCTCTGTAATTACATTCATCATCATCATCATCATTTCAGCCGAAAGACGTCCACTGCTGGACATAGGCCTCCCCCAAGGCTCGCCACTCCGACCGGTCCTGTGCCACTTGCTTCCACCGGTTTCCCGCGACCTTCACGAGGTCGTCGCTCCATCTTGTTGGAGGCCTACCGACAGCTCGTCTCCCGGTTCGCGGGCGCCACTCGTGAACTTTCCGGCCCCATCGGCCATCAGTCCTGCGAGCAATGTGCCCTGCCCACTGCCACTTAAGGTTCGCAATTCTTCGGGCTATGTCGGTGACCCCAGTTCTGCTGCGGATATCCTCATTTCTGATTCTATCACGCAGAGAAACCCCGAGCATAGCCCAATGTACCAATGTAATTACATTCTTCAACTGCAATTGTCACCTAATGACAAGGGATGATTACTGGGAAAAACATATCTGAATAGACAATATGAATACATTTAAACTCATTTCTTTTCAGATGCGGAATTTAAACGCTCAGTGCTTTTACACGTCAAAGGTACTATTTTTCATACAGTCATATGATAAACTATCCGTCTCCTGCTGGGTTACCGCGTACATTGATTTTTTTCCGTTCCTGTAACGATTTTGGGAAATACTCTCTTAGTGCAGACCTTTGTGTTAGTGGTAGGACCTGGTGCCAGGGCTTGTAACCGGTTAATTAAAAAAACCCTGAAATAGCCAAATATTTAGAATTATTTTATACTCTTTATGTGGAACTCCATAGTGTATTTAGGTTATTACTTCGTATTATTTTATAGCCTTATTAAACATGAAATAGTAAACGAAAGAACGATAAGCAAACCGGTTTATTTGTATGGGGGAAAAAACCGGTTTCAAGCCCTGCCTGGTGCTGGGTCCGTCCGGGGTGGTACGACGCTAACCTGCCGCCAAATAGCAGTGCTCGCACTGCTGTGTTCCGGTAGAGGGTTAAGGCAGCCGGTGAAATTACTGGCACAGAGGCATTCCATCTTAGGCCTCAGGGTAGGCAACGCATTCGAGATCTTATGGTTTCTTCATGGGGGATAGGATTACGGTGTCCATGGGCCGCAGTGACCACTTACCATCAGGCGGGCTGTGTGCTCGTTTGCCTTTACCATTGGTATAAAAAAACCTATACTCCCCAAGGAAGCTAGGTACAGTGGACGTCAAAGAGATATTTACACTTTTGGACCTTAATACAACGGAATAGGGTGAAAAAGTGTAAACTTCTCTTTCAGATCGACCGTACATGCCAAGTTTCAGCTCTACGAAAAGTATCTTCGGCCGTGTGCTGTATGTCAGTCATTCAGTAACGGAAGTTTTGTATATGTTGAATAAGTATAGATACTTTATCTGTTTTATTCTTCTAATTCAACAGACAATATTATCGTCGATATAGATAGAACGGCAATTATAATCATATTTAATTTTCTAAACATACATTTTATTTTAGGGACCTAATGATTAAATTTAAACAGCGGAAACAATATCTAATCGTACCAATTTATATAAAAATTGACACTTCCCTTTTCAGTGACGAGAGATGGTATGATAATGGTTTTAATTGATCTTAATTACCACTTTATTTTGCTATAACCTAGCCACATATATATAATAGTACTACATACAGAATGGCTACGGAATCACCCGCCTGAATCTAGCCGGCGCGCAACTCGCCCGTTACCGTCATTTGTTTCATCCGGAGACGGTGAGGTGAGGGAATCTTTGGCCCGCGTAGTGGTTACACACACATTTACAAGTGTACCTAGACGTCCTCACACGCAAACATTGATTCATTCGAATTGTGTTCGAAATCGTGCTTTTATAGGCCGTGTCCGCCTTGTGACCTAGACACTTTCTAGGTATTGCGATAAAAGGAGGACGTAATGCTGTACATAAGTATATAATACTGGTGTGGTGAAAAGACGTAAACAACACTTCTGTGCGATACAAGGGCGGATCCAGCTTTCGACTCACGGGGGGGGGGGGGTCACGTCATACAAACCCCTCCCCCCTTTTTCGTGCCAGGGGTTAAAACTACATAATAGCAGTAGACCTGGTGCGATAAAGTAGCACGCACACACAGTGGAGTGGCGTTCGCGAACCGGTAGACGAGCTGTCGGTAGGCCTCCAACAAGGTGGAGTAATGACCTTGTAAAGGTCGCGGGAACGCGGTGGATGCGAGTGGCACAGGGCCGGTCTGAGTGGTGCGCCTTGGGGGAGGCCTATGTCCAGCAGTGGACGTCTATCGGCTGAAATGATGATGATGATGACACACAGTTTGGAACTTAAATGGAATAAGGATTCGGTTTTTCAGGTGAATCCAAAATATATTATAAATTTTACAAACCGATGCTAAGAGTTGATCCAGATTCAGATGAAGAGAGTAAAGATAGACTAATGGGTAAGCTAACACAATACACAGATAACTTTAATACACGTGTGTCTGTCTAGTTTTCAGACAACATGTTGTATATACCTACTCATATTAGGAAGCAACCCTTATCATACCGGTAAACCTTTCTAGCTGTTAATATTGTATGTACTGTAGCGGGGGGTTGATGTTAGCTCAGGTAGATGCTGCAGGCACGGAGATCAGCGGTGGAATCCGAAGACACGAAGACGAAGTCTAGCTTATTAAAATAACTAAATCTTGAAGACTGGCCTATTTACTGCCCTAATACTGTCTAACTAAGGAATAATAGATTTTAAGTTGAATTGATATTATATTTTGAGAGATGCGCACATTACAAAGGATAGTAAAAAACTAAATAATAAAAGCTACACAATTCTACGCTTAAAATTACCTATTTTTGGAAGAGAATGTGTCAACTAACCGATTGTACTCGGCCAGTCTCCACATTTCCCTCCTCCCCTTTCGAGGAACCGCCTAGCTAACGAAGGCCCTACCCTACGTCGAAATTTTTCTTTTACAAAACTAAGACTGTTCCTGTGTAAGGAATAACCAACCTTTCCATCCATATTCATTATATATAATTAACACTCTTAAAAGAAAATCTGAATCAATAATGAATATTAGAAAAGGTGGATTTCGGACCAAAAACAAATTTCGACGAAAAAAAAAATGTCCGCAGACAAGAATAATCGGACTAACCTAACCTGATACAATATTGTTCAAAAAGCTAAATTATGTAAACTTTGAAACCTCTCCTTGCAATAAAAAATTACAGACTTGCGGAAGTCACATAATTTTCCTTTAAAAGGTAAGCTTTAAAGCAAACGAGCGACCGCACAAAAATTATTTTAAAGATTCTCTTCTTGGCGATCCATGGGGTGCAGTCCCTTACATATGAGGGGTCGTCTGCCCGCCCATGGATATACCTCGAAGACACGGTCGTAGAGTAACTTCCACAAATTGCCACGGTGACAGCACATGAAAAAAAACAAAGGTGTGAGCATGGTCTTTAAGCAACATATTATAAATCATAGCTAGGCAGGTTCTAGAGAGAGAGAAAAAAAATAATTAAAATTAATTAATTTGTTTGAACACAAAGGCAGCTGACAGTTATTTAAAAAAAAAAAATGAAAAATAATTAAAAAGGGATCTCTATGTTTATTTATTACTGACTATGACAGAGGTATCATAAATATTATTATGAAACCGTTTATTAATAACTAATCATTGCCATTTATTTATTTAAATTCATTAGGCAATATGCTCGATACAATAGCCTATAAAAGAAAAACACTAAGAATAAACTCACTATGACACTGAAAGAAAAAGTCATTATCCTAATAATTATAAAAGACACATATATACACATTCTACACACAGGTTACGCTTTCTACATCAATAAATTCTCAGCAATTATACACTATACACTATCTACATTATCTATATACATTACATACATCAACATCTTCGCTACATATACCTAACTGCATAACTACACTAATTCCTACATAATACCAAAACCTAAGCAAGACGTAATATTATCGATGCAAAGAAATCATATAAATGCATATCAGCTTCTGACTCTGCAACAACATTCCCAATCCACTGGTAAGCAACGAAGCCCCCTCAAAAGCCTATGGCATAGATTGAGTTGTGGTTGGTTCTGCCATCGCGAAAATCTTACACCAAACACATTACACAACTACTTATACCTACCTACTTTTATCACAACCAATGATAATCATTGCCACTTCAACTTCAATACTTCTATACTTCAATTCTAAGTACCATCTTTTAATTATTAAGTATAAAACTCCTATCTATTCAAGCACTGCATATTCTATTATCTTTAATTAATACTATAAAAACTTCCTACCTATTCATATTCTTTACGATATCATTTATTTTATAAGTATTTGTTTACATATAAAACCATTTATTATTATTTGACAGATATGTCACAACGTCATGTCAAAGATTCACTCTTCATTCGAAATCTTTTTAAATGACAAGCACGCACGGAGATCAGCGGTGGAATCCGAAGACACGAAGACGAAGTCTAGCTTATTAAAATAACTAAATCTTGAAGACTGGCCTATTTACTGCCCTAATACTGTCTAACTAAGGAATAATAGATTTTAAGTTGAATTGATATTATATTTTGAGAGATGCACACTTTACAAAGGATAGCAAAAAACTAAATAATAAAAGCTACACAATTCTACGCTTAAAATTACCTATTTTTGGAAGAGAATGTGTCAACTAACCGATTGTACTCGGCCAGTCTCCACATTTCCCTCCTCCCCTTTCGAGGAACCGCCTAGCTAACGAAGGCCCTACCCTACGTCGAAATTTTTCTTTTACAAAACTAAGACTGTTTTTTTTTTTTTTTTTTTTTTTTTTTTTTTTTTTTTTTTTTTTTTTTTTTTTTTTTTTTTTTTTTTTTTTTTTTTTTTTGGCTAAAAGTCACAAGGTTTATTGCGTATTTGTGGACCTGGAGAAAGCTTACGACCGAGTGGAGAGGGATGAATTATGGAAGGCCTTGTCTATGAAGGGGGTGGACGACAACCTAATTCGAGCATTAAAATCTCTATATGAGAATTCTAGTGCTTGTGTCAGGGTGAACGGCGCGTACACTGATTGGTTTAGGATTGATAAAGGTCTTAGACAGGGATGTGTAGCGTCGCCGTGGCTGTTCAACGTGTTCATTGATGACTGCCTAAAGGAATTGAAAGAGAAAGAGTGTGGCTTAAGAATGAATGAGTTACTCGTCAAATGTCTCCTTTATGCGGATGATCAAGTAATACTTGCGTCATCAGCTGAGGAGTTACAAGAGATGGTAACAAGTCTGCATGTGTCATTAGAAAGAAAGGGTATGAAAATCAACGTATGCAAGACGAAAGTTCTGGTTTTTGAAAGAGATGAATTTAGGACGTTGTGTGAAATTATGATAGGGGGTAAGAAAGTGGAACAAGTGGATGAATTCATATATTTGGGTTCAAAATTTACTAGGGATGGAAAGTGTGATGGTGACATAGAACGAAGAGTGAATGCTGGAAATTCAATAAATGGGGCATTGCATGCTTTTATGACTAGCCACAAAGTCTCGGCAAAGGCTCGAGTGGCTGTACATAGAGGTGTGCTAGTGCCGACACTTATGTATGGTAGTGAAAGTTGGGTATGGCAGAAGAAGCACGAAAGTAAAATCAATGCTGTAGAAATGAGAGCATTGCGGAATATTGCAAATGTTAAATTGAGTGATAGGGTAAGGAATAGCGTGATAAGGGAGCGGTGTGGTGTGAAAGAGGATGTAGTGACAAAAATAGAAAAAGGTATGCTATATTGGTTTGGGCATATGGAAAGGATGAATGAGAGAAGACTGACAAAAAGTATTTATATGGCTAGTGTGAATGGAGGTGCTGGAAGAGGAAGACCGAGGCGAATGTTCTTGGATCAAATTCAGGACAATCTGATTAAAGGCCAGGTCAAAAGTACTTTAAACCGACGAGCATGTATGCGGAACGGGATGAAAGTTGAAGAAGCGAGAGAAGTATGCAAGAGTCGTAGCAAATGGAAAGAAGTGGTCTCTGCCTACCCCTATGGGAAAAAGGCGTGATATTATGTATGTATATATGTAAGACTGTTCCTGTGTAAGGAATAACCAACCTTTCCATCCATATTCATTATATATAATTAACACTCTTAAAAGAAAATCTGAATCAATAATGAATATTAGAAAAGGTGGATTTCGGACCAAAAACAAATTTCGACGAAAAAAAAAAATGTCCGCAGACAAGAATAATCGGACTAACCTAACCTGATACAATATTGTTCAAAAAGCTAAATTATGTAAACTTTGAAACCTCTCCTTGCAATAAAAAATTACAGACTTGCGGAAGTCACATAATTTTCCTTTAAAAGGTAAGCTTTAAAGCAAACGAGCGACCGCACAAAAATATTTTGCATTCTCTTCTTGGCGATCCATGGGGTGCAGTCCCTTACATATGAGGGGTCGTCTGCCCGCCCATGGATATACCTCGAAGACACGGTCGTAGAGTAACTTCCACAAATCGCCACGGTGACAGCACATGAAAAAAAACAAAGGTGTGAGCATGGTCTTTAAGCAACATATTATAAATCATAGCTAGGCAGGTTCTAAAGAGAGAGAAAAAAAATAATTAAAATTAATTAATTTGTTTGAACACAAAGGCAGCTGACAGTTATTTAAAAAAAAAAAATGAAAAATAATTAAAAAGGGATCTCTATATTTATTTATTACTGACTATGACAGAGGTATCATAAATACTATTATGAAACCGTTTATTAATAACTAATCATTGCCATTTATTTATTTAAATTCACTAGGCAATATGCTCGATACAATAGCCTATAAAAGAAAAACACTAAGAATAAACTCACTATGACACTGAAAGAAAAAGTCATTATCCTAATAATTATAAAAGACACATATATACACATTCTACACACAGGTTACGCTTTCTACATCAAGAAATTCTCACTAATTATACACTATACACTATATACATTACATACATCAACATCTTCGCTACATATACCTAACTGCGTAACTACACTAATTCCTACGCAATATCAAAACCTAAGCAAGACGTATTATTTTCGATGTAAAGAAATCATATAAATGCATATCAGCTTCGAAGTCTGCAACAACATTCCCAATCCACTGGTAAGCAACGAAGCCCCCTCAAAAGCCTATGGCATAGATTGAGTTGTGGTTGGTTCTGCCATCGCGAAAATCTTACACCAAACACATTACACAACTACTTATACCTACTTTTATCACAACCAATGATAATCATTGCTATTTCAACTTCTATACTTCAATTCTAAGTACCACCTTTTAATTATTATAAAACTCCTACCTATTCAATCACTGCATATTCAATTACCTTTAATTAATATAAAAACTTCCTACCTATTCATATTCATTACGACATTATTTAATTCATGAGTATTTGTTTACATATAAAACCATTTATTATCATTTGACAAATATGTCACAACGTCATGTCAAAGATTTACTCTTCATTCGAAATCTTTTTAAATGACAATTACAAAATTCGCCATAAAGGTTTCTATTCACGAACATCCTATCACAAACTTTATTTATTTATCCTTCATTCACAATACGAACTATTTGTTCTAGGAATGAAAATATTAACCTACCTAAGCCATATAAAATATTAATGAGAAATGTTTTGAAATATGACAAAGTCAATCATATATCAAAATAAACATTATTATAAAAGCAACCATATTCAATACAAAATAAACATTGCGAGTATAGAAAATTTTACCTGCCTTTCACGAATAAAGAAATATTGGGGAGAAATTCATAATAACAAGAAGAAAAAAAGCTATGATCACAACATACGAGAACTTTGAAGAAGAAATCTATCGTTCCTGACGCAGCATGAAGAATAGTCCGTGATTTGCTCCAACGGATTCTTGCTCCAGAAAAGTGATCGAAGTGAATTTATTTAGAATTATAAAAAAATATATATGATATTAAATTATTCCTCGTGAATCTATCGTTATTATTTGTAATATAGCAATAGAACAGTAAAATATTGTTAAAAATAATTATTGCGATTCTTATGGGGCAGCCATTTTCTTTAAATAAATGAACGTGGTGCATATGACAATGGATGAAAATTTTGATTAATATAAATAAAATCGGTACAACCGTGTTTTTCGCCATGTGGTTGTCCATTCCATCATTCTCATCCTTGAAAGCGCTTCACCATCATTTTCAAGAGCGCGACATCCATTTCATTGTCGATTGTTTCTCGTTCCGCGCGTGTTCTTCCTTCCATCGAGAACGGCTCCATCAAATGTAGATGTTCTCCTTTCCTTCCAACGAGCGCGGGGGTTGATGTTAGCTCAGGTAGATGCTGCAGGCACGGAGATCAGCGGTGGAATCCGAAGACACGAAGACGAAGTCTAGCTTATTAAAATAACTAAATCTTGAAGACTGGCCTATTTACTGCCCTAATACTGTCTAACTAAGGAATAATAGATTTTAAGTTGAATTGATATTATATTTTGAGAGATGCGCACATTACAAAGGATAGTAAAAAACTAAATAATAAAAGCTACACAATTCTACGCTTAAAATTACCTATTTTTGGAAGAGAATGTGTCAACTAACCGATTGTACTCGGCCAGTCTCCACAGTACCTACCTATTGTAACGTACATAATAAAATTGATTTGAACAAAGTTACATAAGAGAATGTCTCAAATAAATTTAATCTCAATAATCTCTTTGCCATAACTACAACTACAACAGCCCTTTTACGGCCCACTGCTGGGCACAGGCCTCCTCTCATCACGAGAGGGTTGGGCTATAGTCCCCACGCGGGCCCAGTGCGGATTGGGGATTGCCATAATATTCTCTATAATTAATAAAGTGTTTGATTTACTATTATTATTTACCAAGATTTTTCTTAAATTTGGTAAGGCTTGCCTAATTTTGAACACGGAAATATTAAATGGTCTATTTTTTATCCCGTTATTGCGACGAGACAATAAATAAAGACTAATTTTTGACGATAATACCAGGGCTTGTAACCGGTTAATTAAAAAGAAACCCGAATAAGCCAAATATTTAAAATTATTTTATACTCTTTATGTGGAACTCCATAGTGTATTTAGGTTATTACTTCGTATTATTTTATCACCTTATTAAACATGAAATAGTAAACGAAAGAACGATAAAAAAACCGGTTTATTTGTGGGGGGGGCAAAAACCGGTTACAAGCCCTGGATAATACCGACTGTTTAATGGTTGCAGAGATCGAACCCGAATGGCTCCAAAGTTTAAGGACATACGTAGTAAAAGTAATAGGTTTGTATGGAAGAAAGGACCTGGATAAACACCTAAGACCCGTGGTTTTAAGTACGTATTTTTTTATCGTGTATCTCAAGGCTTAGTGAATGATTATAAATTACATCTTACCTCTCATATTTATATGGATACTATCCTTTTTCCGCGGACTTCGTCCCGCGTAGACTCAAAATTTGCGTACCCAGTGATACTATCATATAGATGGTTGTAGTTATAGAAGTATTAAAGAAATGGGTTGACCCGTCGAAAACTCGTTCCCGTAGAAATATTATGATAAAAAGGTAGCCTATGTAATTGCCCGGGTCTCAGACTATCTCCATACCAAGTTTCACCCAAATTGGTCCACTCTTTGCGACGTGAAGGAAGGACAAACAAATAAACAAACACACTTCCACATTTATAATATTAGTATGGATGACGATTGATTTGGTTATGCATATTTATTACTATTTATCGTCAAAAATATTGAACAGATTAAAAAGTAAGAGCTCCTGCATTCATTGATTTACGTTAGTTTCACTAATTTGTTTTAATTTCACAGCTATACAAGAAAAATATTCTGTAATAATTACTGACATTGATGGTGAGTTTTCTTTATTATAAAAAAATATGGCGTATCTTGTTTGAGATATTGATTAGGTGAATCCTTATTCCTTACCAATAAATTGGTATAGAGGACGCCTCAGAAAGATGTAAAATGATTATTCAATATCCCTGCATTTCAAAGTGAAAGTCCTCCTTGTATCGGAGATTTAAGATAAAGACGTAAGTCTATTGCTAATTTTATACGTTTGATTTCACAGTTGATTCATTTGGTAAGTTGATATACTAATTTTTATGCATCCATCACCACGCTGAAAATTATAAGTATGTTATTTTTGTTTGCACCATAATTTTTACTACAATTTGATTTATTATTTAGGTTACCTTACCGAAAATTTACATTTTATTTATTAAGTATTATATTTTATTATGGTGATAATTGGGTCGAAAAATGAAGGATTGAACTGTGGTGAAGAAAAACATTTCTAATGATGTTTAATGTTTCTCTCAGGAAATGTCATGATCCGATATAAAAAAGATAAAAATAAAGGTAAAATGAAAAATTACAAGAAGAAAGAAATACCGAAACACCAACATCGGTATGGTAAGTCGACAAAGAGTTTTCATATTTTGAACTCTGAATCCATATCTATTCAGTTTACAGTTAGCAGTTTATTCAGTACCTAAAAGTATTCAGGCTCGTTTACTTGCCTGACATGAATGTTAGACAGGCAGGAATCATACATTACGGAAAAATATCGTCGTCATAAAAAAATCTTGTGATTGGTAACTTCAAAAGTTACTTACTGCAGCTTTTGTACAAAGAGAAATACAAAACATGGACAAGAGGAAAGGTATGTAACTGTGTGTGTGTGTGTGTGTGTGACTGTGTGTGATGGTACATATTTTTCGGCCTTACTCTAATCTTCTATCGTTTAACAGAACTTGCTCTCGTAAATTAGATATTACACTCAGCATTGATTGGAGAAAATTGGAAAGAGAGTCAGATGGATTCTTCCGGTTATTTAACGAGCAATATTTGTTCATACGTATATATGTACTTATATAAATATATTTGTAATCACGTTCTCGAAAACGGCTCTAACGATTTCGAAAATTGAGTTTATAGGGGTTTTCAGGGATGACAAATCGATCTAGCTAGGTCTCATATCTGGGAAAATTAATTTGTAGCCATTTTCTGCCCAGCAAAATTCGGTATGGTATTGATTATTTATAATTTATTTTTATAGCCTATGAAGTGTCCCACTGCTGGGCAAAGGCCTCCCCTCTTTTTCGCCACTCTCCTCTATTCTGTGCAAGCTCCCGCCAATCTGGGTCAAATGCGTCCAAGTTGTCCCGCCATCTCCTATTGGGTCTGCCTCTTCTCCGGCAGCCATCTCGTGGAACCCACTCTGTGGCTTTTTTGGCCCACCGTTCCGGATGCATCCGCCAGACGTGGCCAGCCCAGTTCCATTCGAGCTTGGCAGTTTTAACACCCACATCAGCAATTCGTCCGTTTTGGAGCGCAGCTCGGTGTATATTTATAATTTATTTAAATACTTAAATTTAACTATCTTTTCAGTAGATGCACTTGCGTAGCCACAGTTTCAAGCGAAGAAGGAAATACGAAGAGCAACGCAAAATGAATTTGAGCATAGGAAACTAACGATGCTCAATTATTTTGAAATAATGTTTTAACGTCAAATATTAGAATAAAGATTTGTAAATGCAAATATGAAAATATCTATGAAATAATATACCGGTATTTTTAAAGATACTCAAATAGATATCGGTTTTGTTAGTCACTAGAAGGTTTAAACCATTAAATAAACTTATAAGCATTATTTTACCATTTCGTTATTTATTTATCTAGAATAGATAAAAGTTACACACTTTCCCTAAAATAGGAAAAATAATGTTGAATGTGGGTATCTTTTGCATAGAAAATAGGTATGTAAATAGAAATAATAAATAGAATAATTGAAAACGAAAAGAAATCGTCTTTTGAACGCATTTGTACACCCACACGAGGTTATATCAAATATACCAGTAGCGTCACCTAGTTTAATTCCTAAGAAATAACCTACAAATCGCGTTTCGTAAGGTTTCGTAACACCCCAACTTCTCGTGTCCCAGGCTCTCTTTCAAAGTTTATCACTAGATGGCGCAGAACGGCTTTTTCTAACGTAAGCACGTGGTAGCACTGTAGGGTCGACGTCAAAGAAATGTTTACACTTTTTCACCCTATTCCGTTCTATTAATATCCAAAAGCGTAAACATCTCTTTGACGTCGACTGTAAATAGGTACCTATAGTAATTCGGGTATTATTTCTCTGCTCTCTTACTTCACAGAGTTCATTATATGTACACTAGCTTCTGCCCGCGACTTGGGATGGAATGCGGTTACCTATGATCTTCCTCGGGTCTTCAACTATCTCCATACGAAATTTAATCTAAATCGGTCCAGCGGTTTAAGCGTGAATAGGTAAAAGTGAGACAGACATAGATATAATATTAGTATGGATCATAGAAAAACAAGGTAAACCACAAGGAAAACCTTCAAACAAATCAGCGTACGCCCGAAATAAGTGTTAAACGCGATAATAGATGTCGCAGCCTGCATATAAATTTGAACTCCGTGAGAAACATCTAGATGGCGCTGTACAGGTGAAAAGTTGAAGGGTTCCGATGTACGCCGTAATGTAAGGAGATTGACAGTCTAATATAACTGGTTTGTACAGCTGCCTAGGATAAACATGGTAATGCCATGGAATGACAATTATAAGTGTAGTCACGTTTCTGTACTAAGCAGGTAGGTACCTACAGATGTAGTGAATAAATATTTTCCATCGGGAAAGTACAACAAACATCTTGAATATGTCAAAACAAATAAAGAAATCACAATGAAACATGAAACGATTTTTAAATGAAAGATGAAAAGATTAATACACGTAAATCCTTGTTTCTTTCACATGAAAAAAAAACCTCGGAAACCGCAAAAAGCTGAAAGAGAAATTGCCTCAAGTGAAATTGAAGAAACGGAAATTTGGCGCAGATGTTTGGCAAGTATGTATGAATTATAAATTGTAATTTTAATATCGCTGAGGGAATTACAAATCTGTGGTCCTGGAAGTGCATTTCCACTACCAAAGTCTTTGGTTCAATTAGCATCCGTGTTGGATTAGAATGGTGGATCTAGGATTTTTGGGCAAAGAATTTATAGAAACTTCATTGCCGTTCATTTTACCACGCTCCCCTTATAAGGAACCTAGCTCGTCTCGTCATATCGTGGGTGAAACTTATTTCTGTGCTGTGTCGACTATGGAGAAATAAGTTTCACCCAACAAGGGCATTAATTAGCCCAGGCTAATACGCGGTGGCATAATAGGGATGACGACAGGGTGAAGAAATCGAAATTCTAATTAGTTCGTCAGTCAGGTAATAAAAAAATATTAGACACGTATTTTTTGTTTTATCAAATTAACAAAGAATGACTAAGTTAAAACGCATTGAAGTTGGAGAGTGGGGGCTAACAACGTCACCGTTAGGTATAAATCGTACCTAACCGTGACGTCACGCGACATTTCAACTCAATATATCTCCGTATAAGTTTGATTACGTGAAAAAAGAAAAAATACGTGTCCAATACTTTTCAATAATCTTCCTGATAGACTAAGGAAAAAAAAGTTGTCGTCATCCCTATTGCTTTAGACTTGACACATCGCAACAGTATAACAAATGATTGGCCAAATACTGCAGAGTTCTAGTGTTACCAATCGAAACCAGAAACTCATTATCTCTATAAGCGGTCCACTTTTCATCAAGTTCCTTCTGTCGGACTTACCTGCTGTTTTCATTTATTTATATACTAGCTTTCTGCCCGCGGCTTCGTCCGTGTGGAATTCGGAAATAGCGTTCCCGCGGGATCTATGCATTTTTCCTGGATAAAAAGTAGCCTAAATATTGACCAGCTTAGTGTTTATAAACTACCCCCATATCAAATTTTGTTGCCATGTTATCAACTTAAATCCGGACATACTCGTACATACATACAGACAATGTTTCTAAAAATCATTAGTTTGTTTTCAGTATCGTCTATATAGTCCCCTCGACTTGATAGTTTCTTTTAATTTTCAAGTTTCAGATGCGACTTCTTCTACAGACTTATTATTAGCAGGTAATAGAAGATTAAAAATACTTACCTGTTGTAAGCTCTCATCCACGTTCTTGCCATTTCTACTTCAATCACGTTTAAGTTTAGGAAACCCCCCGTTTTGATGTGGTTTCTACCATTTTCCTCCCCTCTTTTAACAAGACAAACTTTCTAAAAGTTGTTTTATGTGTTGAATGTCTTCTGAATAAAAATGACGTGGTTCAGGACTAGGGTGGTTTGGTTTTGTTTAAAAAAATGTAGGTCTCGTACTAATGTTTCTGTTCTTATGCTATAACTAGCTTCTGACGACCTAGTCCGCGTGGAATTCGTTAATAGCATTCCTGCATTTTTTCGGGATAAAAAGAAGCCTATATGTAGACCAGTGTTATAAACCACCCGCATACCAAATTTTGTTGCAATCCGTCTAGTAGTTTTCGAGTTAAGTACGGATATAATAATAATAATAATAATAATAATAAATTGTTTATTTCGGACCATGTCCATATAATTGTTAGTATTACAAAGACTTATTGACTAGCAGTTAGTATCACAGTTTTTTGTTTTTAAAAATGCAGATTTAAAATGAGCTGAAATATAATAATATAAAGTAAAAATAAAATTGCAATAAAAATAAAACAGAAATAAAATAAAAATTAGATTGAGATATAAATTACAAATTGATTAAATTAAATTCATTGCCTATTTAAATTACGTTTAGATGTCATATAAATATAAATAAATTAAAACAATACATTAATATTAAAAGTCAACTTAATTTTAAACCTACATGATATTCATATGGCACCTATGGCCAGTTTGACCAGATGCCATACCAGTGAGCTGTCAAACCTGTTCGCGAACGTGCTCAGGATGGTGTTGCGGCTGCCGCGCACGCGGTGGAGAAGAGAGGCGGCTTTCTTCCGCATGATGGCGGGGAAGCCGTCCGCGCGCGCCTCCGCGAACATGCCCGACGCGCTGCAGCGGCGCGGCAGCCCCAGCAGCATCCTGAACGCGTTGTTGTACTGCACCCTCAAGGCGTTGTAAGCTCGTTTCGTGTACTGACACCACAGGCTGCTCGAGTAAAATGAGGTACAGTATGCTTTAAAAAGCGTGATTTTCACACTATCTGTACACCGAGCAAACCTGCGCGTCAGCACATTACTCCTTACTGCCAACGCCCTGCGCTCTCGTTCTACATCTAGATCATCCCTCAGGTCCTCCGTGATCCTGTGACCTAGATATTTAAAACTATCAACTACCTTCAGAGCAGTACCGTCAAGCAAGACTGCAGGTACATTTTTTGGCTTGATTTTACCAGCTTTAAATACTAGCACTTCGCTTTTATTTGAATTGTACCTCAGTCCGTGTTTTGCCGCGTACTGCTCACAGGTAGCCACCATTTTCCTAATCGATCCAATCGAGGGGCCAAGCAGCACCATGTCGTCAGCATAACTGATATTGTTGACACAGGTTTCGTCAATATGGCATCCAACATGCATGCTGCTCAGCTCCTCGATCAGGTGATTCATATAGAGATTAAACAGCACTGGTGACGACAGCCCCCCCTGCCTCACGCCACATTCCAATTTATATTCCTGAGACAGAGTATCGACCCATCTCACTTGATTCACCTGGTTTTGATACCAAAACTCGAACAGCGATATGAATTCCCTCGGCGTACCCGTGCCTCTCAACTTCTCCCACAGTATGTCATAGACTACAAGGTCAAATGCTTTTGACAAGTCGAGAAAACACGCGTAAACCGGGGTTTTCCTATCCGTGTAATACTTGACAGTTTGCTTGAGGCAGAAGATGGCGCTTTCTGTAGATAGTTCGGGGCGGAACCCGAACTGAGCGTCGTTAATTATAACGTGCTTGTTTAATTGCTCAGTAAGCAAACTGTCAAGCACCTTTGCAGATATGGTCGCAAGTGAGATGGGACGATAATTTGCGGCCGATGAGACATTCCCAGTTTTATTTTTAACAATTGGAACAACAATTGTCTTCATCAGAGGCTCCGGGAGGTAGGAGTGGCGTAGGCAAAGCGTGAAAAACATTGCCAGCACGCGGGGGAGGTGGACACCAGCATACTTGAAATGCTCAATGCTGAGGCTGTCATGCCCAGGGGACTTACCTCGCCGCATACCTGCGATCACTCTACTAACCTGCTTGGCAGAGAATCTAATGTCACAGTCCCTACTCACGTCAGTCTCAGCATTGCGCACTTCGACCTGAGGGGGACCAAGGGGTGAGTGAACCATAAAATGCTCTTTAAATAAGTCAGCAATGCTGCGACGGTCAACCACGCCCTCCACGCTCACAGGTACGCTCTGCTTACCATTCATGTTTTTCGTACATTTCCAAAAATGTCTAAATTTCTTAGCGGCGTGTTTAGAGGCAAGGATGTCCATTTTGATTTGCTCTTGCCTGTTCTGACACCATTTAAGCTTGGCCTTGAACACATTTCTGGACTCAGTCATTTCATCAAATACTGGACCATGCCTAGGTCTGTCCGCCTGTGCCCATGTCAGAAACTTGAGCCGTGCGTCCTTGTGAGCGGGAGCGACGTATTTATTCCACCCGGCAATGTAACCTCCTTTTCGAGCACATTTGTTTATGCAGTATGACATTTCAGCAGCAGTTTTAAGCGTATTTATAATATTTGAATATAAATCATCTAAAATACAATTATGTTGAGCATTTTGACACATACCATCTGCACAAGAAGTAAATTCACTAGGAAAATTTAGTTGTTTCAGCTTATCATTACACATAGAATTATACAAATTAATTTGATCTGACGTTCTCTCACCCCATATAACCTTATTCCTGCATGGCACAGATTCAACCTCAAGTTTGACACACACTGTACCTAGGTCATATCTTACACACAAGGGGAAATGGTCGGACCAGTACACATCATGCCGCACCCATATGTTTCTAATAGTCGGCCCCGCAGACTTAGAGACTACACAATGGTCTAGCCATCGTCTACATCCATGTGCCTCACTGACATATGTGTACGTGTCCGAATCTATCCCTAATACATTTACATCCGCGCATTCCCATCTCTGTTCTTCACAAAACTGAAATAATTCATTACAGAATAATTCAAAGGGGTGGGCATTAAAATCCCCCAAAATGTACACAGCCTCAGAAGTCCCATCTTCTTCAATAATTGAACTAATCGTACCGAGACATTCCGTAAAAATGGGAAGATTTTCCACATTATTCACTGGCATGTACACACTGAATACCAAAATGGATCGATCATTAACTACAATTTTCACTGCACACACGCGCGAATTATTACAGTCAATGACAGAAACATTATCAAAGGCACTTTTCCGCCACAGAATCGCAACGCCGCCATACGGTCTCCCGACGAGCAGCCCAGCAGTCGTGTCCACGGCCGAAGTGCCCGTGCAACCAAAAGCGTCATCCACAGTGTTTAACAAAGGCAAATCGTGCGGATAAAGCCACGTCTCTTGAAGGGCAACTAAATTGCACTCCTTACACAGAGCTCTTACTCCTTCCATTGATCGCTTCAAACTCTTACAATTAAAACTAATTAAAACGTTTTTCTTCGAGTCATCCATTTTTTAATGTTTTAAATGTTATCGATAAAAATAGGCTTACTTATTCACGATTTGGACTACCAGAATTTTTAGGTCCCGCAGATACCCGGTCCCTTTTATTCACAAATCTCCGGAACGAGATCCCCTCCGGCCAAATATTGTCGTCAAGAAACATATCAATTTTACTCCTGGACACAAATATTTTGTACGAGTTATAATCTTTCTGTTTTTTCATATTTATTTTATATAGTGACACTCGTTCCTTCGTCTTTTCAAAAACGTAGTCAATTATATCATCTTTCAAAACATCCTCATGAACATTTGATATAAATAATGGAACTTTTACTTCGGCCGCTTTAAATTTACTGTTTACATCAGACGCTTTTCCTCTAAATCCAATAAATTGATTTCTCAATCTGCGTTTATTCTGCACGAGTATCCACTCTGTATCCTTTTTTGGCATTTTAAAATCAACACCATTTCCAGCCACTTCGGCAAAAGATAAATTCGCATCGGTAGGCTCCGCACATCGTTTGTTTACAAACACCGATAAGGGCGCAGATTTATCAATATCTAGGTCACTGGGTTCTTTAGAAACAGGTTTCTGCTCCATTTTATTGTTAGTAACACTGGGCGCGTTCAACAGAAGATCCACTGTCTCATTTACACCTTGCTCATTTGAATGCGTTGACGAAGACATAACTATTGGGTCATTTTTCTGCAAGTGCGACGGAGATGACTCGTTTTCATTCGCAAACTGCTCAGACGCGCTTCGCCCTGCGCGAGACGGAGACAGTACATTCAAAGCGCGGTAATTCACTTGCGCACCCGCAGCCCATTTATCGAGTGAATAGCTATCATCTGTGGGTGACTCATTACCCGGTGTTTGTAATGCCATCGGCCCGCTGTCCATTGTACACGCACCTCTTTTCGTATTTACCCGAAATTGACCGCTTAAAAAAGATGCGTACCGACTCTCATGCCTTTTATTTTCTAGCTCACTAATTTCCTTCTTAGTTGCATAGTTTTCTTTAATATTCGCCACATCCGCTTTCAACAAAGTGATCGTCTTGAGAAGTGCTGTCGCATCCACATGATCAAATGTTATCGGAGGCAACCGATTTAAATCCTTTGCTACAAATATTGGAAACATTTCCGTGTCCACATCCTTAAATGTGGCAAGGATATCCTCCATATCACGATGCATTTTTCCTTCGCCGCGTCTCGACGTACTTTTCTCGCCTGTTTTGATAGATTCAAACAGCAACGACTTTGCCGTTTCAATTTCCAAAGCTGTGAACGACGAAATACATATTCGCAGCAGGCTCTCATTATCCATCACATCCAGCTTATTGTTGACAAAAGCCAACAGCTCATTAATAACTATATTACACCCCGCACATTTAAGTTTTGAACTCTTCATGATCGTAGCAAAAGGTCATGACCTCGCACTCGCACGTAACAATTCCGCGACCGCACACTTAGACGCGCACGCGCACACATACATACAGATTTTTTTCTAAAAATCGTTGTTTTTATTCAGTATCGTTTATATAGTCCCCTCGACTTGATAGTTTCTTTTAATTTTCAAGTTTCAGACGCGACTTTTTGTACAGACTTATTATTAGTAATAGACTTGGTAACTATACCTTCAATATACATATACCTACAAATACCTACCTATTTATTTTCTGTGGTAACGAATAGGGTATTTTTGCGTCAATCCGTTGTTCTCTGTTTCGACGTTTCATTATTTTCATTTATCACTAAAAGTTGGTCGCGTTTCAGTATTTAGATAGGTAGGTAGATGAAAAATTATAATTTTGAAAGGCGGCAGAAAATTGCAGATACTTCAGCAATGCCATCAAATCCCAGTCAATGCCTAAAAACTTGGCGGACAAATTGGTAACTTCGTTATAACAACGAAGGTTTCGCCGAACAAAAGATATCTCTGATCAAATTACCTTCAACTGCGACCCTCAGAGAACCGAGGACTAAAAATAAAAACCGGACGAGCGCGAGTAGAATCCCGCGCACTGAGAGTTCCGTGCGCGGGACACACTTTTTTTAGCTTCTGACAAATTTCATACTTTCTTCCTAAACCTTACGAAACAAAACGCAATTATCTTGGATCGGCAGCGATCCTTTTACGACTCGAATAGGGTACACGTGCCTGCTATAGGATATTCCAGAGGTTATTTAGCTTCTGACAAATTTCATAGTTTTCTGGGACCTACATCCATGCAAATATTTGGCAGCCAAGTATATGATTTACACTTGCATGTTCTTGAGAAAAAGGTTCAATCTTGTTAGAGTTACAGACATACGGATAAGTGTTATATTGGTACCTACTAAATATTGAACGATATACCTACTCATTCTCTCTTATTTCCATGTCTAATTCCTTATTGTTTATTGAATTTATAAATTAACAATGACAGTCTAGCTACACAAATTAATTATTCTACATAAAATAATGTGTAATACTTATAATTAATGGAAGAAAACAATCACTGGATTGAACTGGATGTGACGATAATCTCCAAATGCCGGCTGGCTGAGACGAGGAATCTAGGTTCAGAGGTGCAGAAGACGTCATAGTGTCTCTGTATTTATATCTGCTGTCCTTCCTTTGAGGTCTTATACTAGGGGGGAAGGGGGGGGGGGGGCTTTCCTTCAAATTGGTCTGAGGGTTTTTCACCACTTTAGACAAGGAACCTTAAAAACGGTAATAAGCCGCAATCACCGAAACAGCCCGGGGTCGTGTGTTCATGTCCTTATAATTTAAAAGGAAGGATCCTTTGGAGACCGGGACCGTATTCCCTTGGGGCGTTCTTGGGAATGTTCCGCACAATGGGTCATAGGTAGTAGGTATCATGAGTAAAGTTGGGATAAGGATACTTTGCTTTGGACGCACTCACGACGCACAGTACTCGCACTGTTGTGTTCCGGTAGGAGGTTAAGGCAGCCGGTGAAATTTCTGGAACAGAGGAATGCCATCTTGAGCCTCAGGGTAAGCAATTATGGTTTCTTAATGGGGGATCATAGGATTTTGGTGTCCATGGGCCGCAGTGACCACTTACCATCAGCTGGGTTGTGCGCTCGTTTGTCTATATCATTGGTATAAAAAATATTACTTGAATAATTCTCTGAAGAAGAGAGTCTGAAGTCCCAAGTGCGATCTTATTGCGAGACAATTTCCTAAATCTTACGAAACAAAACGCAATTATATTGGATCGGCAGCGATCCTGTTAAGACTCGAATAGGGTACACGTGCCTGCTATAGGATAGGTCAGAGGTTAGAGAAAGGTAAGAAATGTGAGATAGAATACATTGGACACGTAATTCACAAATTACGTATTAGGCCCACTCCGGCCTAAAGTGGATTGGGGACTTTACACTCATTCCTACATTCCTAGTTTGTTTTTCTTCATCTCCACTAATTGAGGTCGTTCATAGCCAGCCCAGCCGAGCCGTCGTTGTCACTCGTGCAACGAGTGAAAGAGAAAGCGCTACGCACAGAACGCCCGATTTAGTTAGTATTTAACACGTTTTAATTTCTATAAAAATACCGTCTAAAAACATGGCATTTATAAAGCTGTCAATGTATGCATATAATATGGATAATGTTTCTGTTATATTTAGTTTTACACTGTTTGATATAATTAACTGGAGTAAAGTTGCATTAAAGGTCCGAGTTAGAGGTTACTTTGGAATTAAATTGTATCGAGCGAAGTTTTGTGAAACGTGTAACGAAAGCTGTCAATGTAAGGGTCAATCATCAAATATAACATACTAGCTTCTACCCGCGACTTCGCCCGCGTGGAATTCGGTTATCGCGCTCCCGCGGGAACTATCCGTTTTTCCGGGATAAAAAGTAGCCTAAGTCCTTTCCCGGGACCCCAAATATCTCCATGCCAAATTTCATCTCAATCGGTCCAGTGGTTGAAGCGTGAAGAGGTAACAGACAGACAGACAGACAGAGTTACTTTCGCATTTATAATATTAATATTGATTATGGATTATGGATATGGATGTTTTTTTCATATTTTTATTTATTAACATTTCTTAGAAAATTATGATCTTACATGAGCAATTTGACGATGCTGGGTCAGGGAACGGCCTTAAGCAATAAGACCGCCTGCTGTACATTATGTCTCTACTGTTCCTTGAATATGTGGTGTTCAATAAAGTATATTGTATTGTATCCCGATGCTGTTTCGTATATTGCGTGCGTTCAGATTTTTAACCCGATGTTTGCCTTAATTCACTGAAAAGCTCATCTGCGAAGAAAATCAAAGACGAAGACTGCGCACGCGTGGGAATTATACTAATCCCAAAAGCAATATCGTGATGAGAGGCGTGCGAGCGTGCCCAAAGTCGGACGTAGGTACCTAAATAGACTGCTGTGGTAGGGATATATCTTTGTATTTATTTGGTTTAGTTAAAATCCATATTATCCATATAACGTGAGCGAAAGTAACTCTGTTTGTCTGTTACCTCTTCACGCTTCAACCGCTGAATCGATTGAGATGAAATTTGCCATGGAGATAGTTGGGGTCCCGGGAAAGAACATAGGCTACTTATTCTCCCGGAAAAACGCATAGTTCCCGCGGGATTTCACGCGACCCAAGTCACGGACAGAAGCTAGTATTTGATAAATAGTGTAAATGTGGAGGAAGCGATGCTTGGATTGAAGCAGTTGGCATTCTGTGGTATCTGTCTTCCCCAAAGGGAAACAGGCGTGAGCTTATGTATGTACTTATGTAATAAATTGTTTGCTCACTTTTACCGCTAAAGCGTAGGCATATATTATGTAGCAAGAGTACACGAAACTGCATCTACTACTACTACTACAGCCTATTTGCGTCCCACTGCTGGGCACTGGCCTCCTCTCATCACGAGAGGGTTTGGGCTATAGTCCCCACGCGGGTCCAGTGCGGATTGGGGACTTCACGTCTTCATCTTTGAATTACTTCGCAGATGCGTGCAGGTTTCCTCACGATGTTTTCCTTCACCGAAAAGCTCAGTGGTAAATTCAAATTGAATTTTGCACATAAGTAAACTTAGAGGTGCGAGCCGGAATCGAACCCCCGACCCTCTGCATGAGAGGCGGTAGGTCGAACCACTAGTCCACACAAAACTATGCAGTTTTGTGTGGACTCGTAAATCAAACAACGAAAAAGCGTTTTTGCCTCGACGTAAACAGTCAACGTTCGGTCGTTTTACCCGAGCGGGTAGAGTGGGGTAGATTGCACAATCTGCCGGGTAAACTTCATCTGTTTATTTAATTTGGCCCATTTGGCCCGGGTGAAATTGCGCATGTTTTCCTTCCCTTAAACTGGGTAAGCTACCGTTAAAGACGTTCTGTCATTCTGTAATTCCGGGTTTTTTATATAGTGGCGGAAGGATCTGTGTTTATGTTTTACATTGATTCATATAATAAAATGGAGTAAAGTTGGATTAAAAGTCCGAGTAAGAGGTTACTTTGGGATTAAATTGTATCGAGCGAAGTTTCGTTAAACGTGTAACGAGAGCTGTCAATGTAAGGATGGTATAATCAAATATAACATATGTTTTTTTCATATTTTTAACTTTTGGCATTTCTTCGAAAAGTATGATCTTACATAAGCAATTTGACGATTCTGGGTCAGTGAACGGCCTTAAATATGTTTGACATGAGAAAATAGAGTAGTAAGGAAAATAAATATTTATCTAAATCTCTTCCGTTACTGATGACAACGCACAGTCAAAAGTATTGGTCGTACAAAGCTGAAATTTGGCATGTTGGTTTTTTGAGGAGTGTAGGCGAATACTAAGAGGGGATTTTCCGAATTTCCCACGGGAATAGGAAAAAAAACATGTTAATGTTTATGCGCATACGAAGTCGCGGGAAAAAGCTAGTGGATGAATAAGATTCAAAATCAAGTTAACCTACCCACATAAAGAAGTGTAAAAAACCCGATGAAGAAGGTATGATGAAGACACCTGATGATGAAGGCCTGTCCCCTTCCCTATCCTACTTCTATTCCATCTTCCCTAATCCCATGTCCCCCATTACATCCTCCCTTATCCCATACGCCCGAAGCGATCGAGCAAAGTTTCGTGAAACGTGTAACGAAAGCTATGAATGTAAGGGTGATATAATCAAATATAACACATGTTTTTTTTTTTTACTTTTAACTTTTCTTAGAAAAGTATGATCTTACATGAGCAATTTGACGATGCTGGGTCAGGGAAACGGCCTTAAACGAACCAGCTACAATACGTTCAAATGATAATTGATGATTCGACCTCGAGGTATGGAAACTTCGAGAAAAGTACCTATTGTCGCTTTGAAAATGATGCCTTTCGATGTAAACGATAAATAACGACTCTGAAAGGCCCCAGCTATTCACGGGATTACACTTCATGGCAGAAAAACGTTCAGTAAATAAATGGAAAAGTTGAAAACAAACACGACAAGGTACCTAACTAATAAAATGTTTTTTTTTCGTATCAAACTGTCTAAAATAGATAGATAGAAGAGTTTTATTGGTATAAAATTATTGTAAGGTACATTTATGCAAGTATACATAAACCTTTTTAGGTTTTCCCGTATACCGCTACACTATTCATCGAAGGTCTTAAATATTTATAATACAACGTACAGCAAATTTAAATATAAGATTCCTTAAATAAATAGTTGTTAATTCCAACATGTTTATAACAAGTCTTAATAAAAACATGCAGGAAATCTGCAAACATTACCTGTAGCCGCCCGCAGCTGTCCCTGTCTCCCCGCCGTCCCGTCGTTAATAAGTTAACAAATAGATGGAAAACTCTTTCGTCCAAATTGGGTCAGTAAATGAAGCGTTAGGGTGGAACACACATACAAACATACTAAGGTAAATGGAGTGCTAAAATTATAACCCTTGGGTATTTCGGCTTGGCTGTAGTCGGGAGCATAAAAAATACTTTTTTTGCGCTACTTTTTATGCCAATGGTAAGTATAGATGGTATCAGATATGAAAAAATAGGTACACATATTCTTAGTCACGCTCGAGAAAATAAAATAAAAAATAATATTGAGAGGTATTTAATTTGTCCGCCACAGTATTCCATCGGAAACAGGGCAAGCAGTGTACCTACACGTTTGCGCTCGCTGCGGTATATGCATGCTCGGAAGTGTACTGTCAGGTGGGAAATACAGTAGCTTTTGCATCACATCGGTTTTATCGTTATATTATGGAATAGGAGAAAATCGAATGACTGCACAGAATGATTAAAAAAACCGGCCAAGTGCGTGTCGGGCCACGCGCAAAGTATAGGGTTCCGAAGTTGACGATGCCCACAGTAGTCACAGTACCTTTCTAAGACTTATTAGCAATATTAGCATCTAGCTAGCCTGTGGTATGACGGGCCCGCCTGACGCCCCTGCCGCTCGAGAAAAATCATTGGTTTTTAATCATTTCATAAGTTGGTCGACTATGACTCGTAAGTTTGTACAGCCTACTTAGCTGTGATAGTCTTCCTTTCAACTACGTTATATATGCCACGGCCGTGATTTTTTTCAGCCATTCAAATACCACCATTTAGCTGGCAGGGGGGGGGGGACACGTGACCCTAACAAAAAATAGCACTTTAAAGCTTAATATTTCACAAACGCATCACTTAATCAAAAAATGGTTTTAACAAACCCTCTATATTTTTTAAGACCTATTCAACGATTTGCCACACCATGGGGTACGCAAGAAAAAAAAATTACATCCCCACTTTAAATAGTGCTTTATTGCCATACCAGTAAGGATCAAAAGTGGCGTCAATGTTAACTGAAGAACCCGGAAAGGTATTGTGAAAATAAACAGGCAGGCTTATCACGACCCGGCCATTTCTTCAGCGTCTGAAATATCGGCGCCGGTGACAGCGGACAAAAGATGATTATGTGGACGCGAATGCTGTACAATCGTAATTATCTGTTGCATAGTAAAAAAAAAACAATTTTTGCCCTAGTAAATTAATGACGAAAACATACAAAACATGATAAAACAGCAATTAATTTGGTGTAAATAACTTTATTTACACTCATATCATAAACCCTCTATGATATGATGCGTTCAAAAACCGCAAATTATGACCAGCATTAAGATAAACTGTTTAGTTAGAACAGATTTCTTATCTGTGAAAATGTTCTATATCTGTACCTATTAGACCATCAAATTCGAAAGAAAGAAACATTTATTCGCAACAGCACACATACATGTTTACATAAAAAGAGAAATAGACGAGAAGAAGTGATAGTGAAACGGTCTCAACTCAGCATATGTTGGCCTGGCTCCAAAGTCAAGCCAACGCTGGTCTTCCGCTGAGACCGCTCGGTGAAAAGACACAGACGGTGATACATTCAAATACTAACTCCTAAATATATAAACTATACATAACATAAAATAAAATAAAATAAGCTCACGTCAAAAATAAATAACGTGCAAACAACAAAAACTTAGAAAAAATACTCAATATTCGATGGTCTAATAGCATTCAAATTTCGAACATCTTCGAATAGCAATGCCCGCCTATATTCTTCAGTATAACAGAGCGAAAGTTTGTTCCAAATTCAAATTCAAATGTATGTGAAAATCGAATGTGAGAGACTGACGTATTCGAATAGCCGCCATTGCTGGCCGATTTTGAAGTATCTTAGAGGATTTATAAAATGAGTGTAGATAAAGTTGTGTATGCAACTGTACATAATTAGGCCTTAAAACACTCGTGCGATATGACGATAAAACGCCACTCGTGTTTTAAGGACCTTTATTATGTAGCAGTTACATAAACTACTATTTCGCGTGGACACATGTCAGATAGTGAATTGAAAGCATGTGATAAGTGTATAGATAGGTACATATTTATGACCTCGACTATACCGATGGATTTTAATTGTTCAATAGATTGACATTATATAGGGTCATGCAAAACGTTGTGACGCATAGACGTAAATAATATAGACCCGGTCTAACGTACACGTAATATGTCCCCACTTCCACGGTGTCCAATCCAAAGTTCTGTCACCGAGCGTGCGTGACAATAAGCGTTTTTAAAAAAACTTTTTTCGAAACTGTTTCTCAGTATCTAAAAACTCGTCTCGTTGTTGGAAAAATGTGACCCAGCTTTAGTGTCACGATACAAGTTTAACTTTGGATTGGACACCAATGAAGTGGGGAAACATGACATGTATCTACGTTAGGCCGGGTCCATACGAAGTATTATTTATGTCTATGTTGTGACGATATTTTACGCGCAGAATCGGCTATCGATTCTAAGCATATTTTTCAGGTTTTTAATATTATTCAAGTTGATAAAGTTTTTTTTTTGTATGGGATTCAGGTATCGATCACACCATCAATCCCTACTGGGCCATACATTTTTTTTTTAAAGACACGAGAAGGAAAATTAGAAGGACCTATTACTGAGAAGAAAACTGCAGCAACTCGACAAAAGGTCATCCCATCACGACTTATATAGCTGCAAAATGACAATCACGATGATTGTACACAATACGAACCCGCGCTTAGTTCAAAGTGGAGATTGATAGCGGAAACTGCAAATAATAAGACATTTTTATTTCTTAAAAAAAACAACAGGTCAAGGTCAAAGAAACGAGAAAATGATATGGAGAATGCATGCGAATGTTTTCTATTTATAAGTACCTATACTAGTACTAGCTGACCCAGCGGACTTCGTACCGCCTTAGAATAAAAAAAATAGCTTACGTCCTACAGCGTACGGCGTTACGAGCGTATGTTCAGTAGCTCAGACCTACTGAACATACGCTCCAAATTTCATAAGAATCGGTGGAGCCGTTTCAGAGGAGTTTGGTTACAAACACTGTGACACGAGAATTTTATATATTAGACTAGCTGACCCCGCGGACTTCGTACCACCTTTGAATTTTTTTGGGGTATGAAAAATAGCTTACGTTCTATTCTCAGACCTACTGAACATACACTCCAAATTTCATAAGAATCGGTCGAGCCGTTTCGGAGGAGTTTGGTTACAAACACTGTGACACAATTTTATATATTAGACATTTTTCTATTTATATAGAAAACATTCGCATGACGATAACTACCAATCTTTCTTTTCTTAAAAAGGAAACGTTCAGAGGGAACTTAGTCGCCCTCATTTTGTAAATTTTAATTATTCATCCATGCAAAAGATCTCAGAAAATGCTTTAAGGCGGTTCATAGACCCAGCTCAGCCGTCACTGTACTCGTGGGACGAGTGAAAGAGAAAGCGCTACGCACAGAACGCCCGATTTAGTTACTTTTTAACACGTTTTAATTTCTATAAAAATACCGTCTAAAAATGGCATTTATAAAGCTGTCGATGTATGAATACAATATGGATATTTTTTGTGTTATAATTAGTTTTATACTGTTTGATATAATAAACTGGAGTAAAGTTGGATTAGCGGTCCGAGTTAGAGGTTACTTTGGAATTAAATTGTATCGAGCGAAGTTTCGTGAAACGTGTATCGAAAGCTGTCAATGTAAGGATGATATACTTAATCAAATATAACATATGTTTTTTTCATATTTTTAACTTTTAACATTTCTTAGAAAAGTATGATCTTAAATGAGCAATTTGACGATGCTGGGTCAGGGAAGGGCCTTAACGGTTTGGATGGAATTTTGATAAAGGGTTTTACGGGTGCGAAGAAAACAACTAGCTACGTCTCATATCTGGGAAATCTCATTTTCAACTATTTTTACCCGAACAAAGCTCGATCGCCCAGATACTGAAATATAATGCAACGAAAAATAAACAGCATTATTTCCAATGTATTGTAAAATGGCTATTACAATTGTATTAGACCTTGACACAATAACATTTCCTATTCGAAATGCGTGAAATACACAAAAGAACTTGGCCTAGGGCACTGCAGTACCTGACCTTTCATACAAAGCGAAGGGATTAAATAGGTAAGTACAAAAAGAATATAAAGCAAGTAACCTTGGCCAGTAACATGGTTAATAATACCGAATCCATTAAAGCATAAATTAAATGTTAATATATAATTTTGAACTGGCAACACACTGGTGACGCCTGTATACAGGTTCGCTATCATCAATCCCATACTGGGCCATATAAAAAAAAAACTGACTAAAATAATTAAAAGCCTAAATCATGCTAGAATCGATAACTGATACTATGGTTAAAATAGCGTCTCGTTTTGGTTGACTCTATACAGCCTGTTAATATTGATATTCGTTAATTTCAAGGGAAAGTTCTTCAGGACTAATTAAGTTAATTTCTCCAAGAAACCAAGGTGCTTGCTAACACCGTTCTATCTACTTATTTGCTTTTTATTTTCTTATAATAAAGAGTTTCCAAATCTCCTTTGTGTATGAGAAAGAGGTGAAAATGATGAATTCGTTTGATGTTTTGCTATTTAATTTTATGTGTCACGTCAATATGACAATATGAAACTGTGACAGGATCCTATCTCGAATTGCTCGAAGTCATCGCGATAATGTCGTATAAGAATGTTCAATACAATCTGTGATTTTTGTATGGATCTGTCATTTACGAAATAATTTTCAATAGTGTGATATAATTCTCCCCCAGTTGACAGAATAACTTTTGTGAAACTCTAATAGCGTTATCACACTTGCGATTCGCGAGCGAGTTGAAAGCGATTTCAATACAAAACTCGTACGCGGCCATAGACATATATACTAGGTACTTCGTATAGACCGGGTCTACGCACATGACATATAACCCCACTTTGTTGGTGCCCAATCCAAGTTTGGTCACCAAGCGTGACACAGTGCACAGCGAGACACCGGCGAGTGCGGATGTCAAACAACGTATACGAAACCCTTAAAAAATGCCGACTTGCGTGATAAAAGGCTGCAGAAATCATGTAGACAAAGTGAAAAAGTGTCATGAAATATCGTTTCATTGATTAACATTACCTTGTGTTTATTCTATCAATCGAAATATTTTTGTTAGCAATAAATGTATGACACGAAGTCGCCATATTTACGCCATGTTACGGAGTTGCCATAGTTACGGAGACTGCTTGTTAAAGTAACCTTGCAAGGACGTCATTTTTACACATGAAGAATTTCACGTGAGATGTTTAATTTGGACTTCTAAGAAAATTATTATGTCAAAAAATAAACAAACGTTGATTTTTTAATCATGTTTTATTAGAAAAAAGGATATTACAGCATTCACGTCGCTTGTACTGAATAAAATAAAAAAGCCAGCAACACCTCTCGTTACGTCACTGCGAGGTTATTGCGCGCAAAACATTCTCGTATTTCATGCAGTTGACCACCAGACGGCGCTGTATTTCGTTGTAGAAGAAAATGGCGACTGAATGTTCGGATGGGCCTATCCCTAAGTATAAAAATCATTGTACGCGGCATTGTACGCGGCGAACTCGCGGCGTGTTCGCCTCCATACAAAACGCGCTCGCGAATCGCAAGTGGATAACGCTCTAAAGGGCCTTATGCATTAATCGTCATGGCAATATTTAATTATTTTGTATGAAATGCTAAAAACTGTTTTTTTTATACAGGTGCTCAAAAAGTAAGCATTTCAATACCTTTTTAACGTGCCAAAAGTTTGTCATTTCCGAACGAGCGCTTTTTGTTTTTTGACAGCTAGTGAGCGTGCCTAAAGTTGTTCTTTACGAACTAGTGCGCAAACTTTATTGTTGCGAAATTGTCATTTTCACTCGTCCCTAGTGTTAACGCTCGCTTTCGCTCGCACCAACATAACTAGGGACTCGTGATAAAATGACAAACTTTTCACACTTGCATCAAAATGTACTATTTTTATATATCAACAAAAAATAATGTACGATATAGTTTCTGTTAATGTCCCAAGTACTATGCCGAAGTTAACGCATACAATGGGGACTATCTATTCTTTGCTCACCAGTTGGCGCCACTGTTGACTAAGGTCTAGAGCTGAGGTTCCCAACCTTTTTTTGATCAGGGACCATTATGATTGCTTTACCACTAGCAAGGACCACAAGATAAAAACTTCAGATATGCAAAAGAAAGTTTTTTTTAATAGCAACTGTTAATTGACCAACTGGTCAAAAACACAAGTATATTTATAATTTTATTAGGGTTTGATTTTTTTCGCACTAGTGCATTTTTCTTTTTTCAACTTCACCCTATTGGTTTTTTACTTTATTATATTTTTCTCGCAAATTTAAAACAATGACATTTGATACATATGAGAAATTTTCATTTGCACTTGTCCAAAACCACGTGGACAAAAGTTAATGTTTAACATAAACGTCGAAAGTAACATTAATGAGCAGTGGAAATCTGTAACTTTTTAGTACATAATATATAAATGAGATTACTGAGCTTGCATCCTCTGTACAAGTTCAGGAATTCTTAGGTTGATAGGCTCTTGTCATATTGTTTCGTCAGACGCTTCCCTCCTACCAGTAACCTCACCGCATTCTCGTTTAATTCAAATATGAAATCTTTCGCGGACCATATTTTAAATCTCATGGACCACCGGTTGGGAACCACTGGTCTACAGGTATAGCTGTCAAAGGCGACTTTATAAGATCGGCGCCGAAACAAAGTTTTCAATCGTGAATCTCATTAAGTTTATTAATTATAAATAACTATCATCGAATCGAGTAGCAATGCTGCAATGTAGTGGAGTTCAGTTTTGTTTGAAAAAAAAAACGTTTTATTTCAAGCGTTCACATTCATCGCCAAATATTCATATTTGCGATAATTTCACGAAGGAGATCACTTTTCAACAGGTAAATTAAAGAAATTATGATTTATATCACGAAGCCCGCTAAAACCTGTGAAAACTGAATGTTATTGGACCTCACGCGACACTAGCGCCTCTAGTGGCAAATTCACACGCGATAGCCCCCATTATATACCGCCGCGTACGGCGGAGGGAGACGTGTCTCTTGCGCTCATAGTTGTGCCTGTGGTGTAGGTACTACCTAAGTACCGTGTTTTTGAATTTTAATATACGTTTTTGTGCAATCTGGACTTTTCATTACAAAATCATCTTCTTATTATTTTATTTTAAAACCTATACGCTACAGAAAAACGTAAAAAGTTAATTCGGATATGTCGTTTTGGTTTACGTTTATTTCTGCCCAGTAATGCCTCCTAAAATCTCGGCAACTGCAAATTGTTTCCTGCTCTAGGGAAATAAGTCATTTCCAACATGGTGCGAAGTAAGAAGGGCCCCATTAAGGGTCGCTTCTTTGTTCTTTCTTAGCTCGTGAGAAAATCCATTAGTTTCAATATACAACCGATAAAGTGTTTTTTTTTATTACCGCTTTTATCGATACCGCATTGCAGTACCTTTCCCTAACTTATTGACACGCTAAAAGCAAATTAGACATGTTTGATCACAGTTGGAAAAATATGCTTTTGTATTTTTTTATATCATTGGTATAAGCAAACGGGCGCACAGCCCACCTGATGGTAAGTAACTGCGGCTCATGGACACCGAAATCCTATGATCCCCCATTAAGAAACCATAAGATCTCGAATGCGTTGCCTACCCTGAGGCCTAAGATGGAATGCCTCTGTGCCAGAAATTTCACCGGCTGCCTTAACAACAGTGCGATTCGAAGTCTTAAACTAGGGATCTCCCTGTTCTCTATAGGATCGCTCACGCGTCGCGTGAACTTTAAGCGGCTAGATTTAAATTTCAACCGGAACACAACAGTGCGATTCGAAGTCTTAAACTAGGGATCTCCCTGTTCTCTATAGGATCGCTCACGCGTCGCGTGAACTTTAAGCGGCTAGATTTAAATTTCAACTTGACGCGTGAGCGTTCCTATATGGAACAGGGATCCCTATTTAAGACTTCGAATATAGCCCTATAAGATCTCGAATGCGTTGCCTACCCTGAGACCAAAGATGGAATGCCTCTGTGCCAGACATTTCACCGGCTGCCTTAACCCCCTACCGGAACACAATAGTGCGAGCACTGCTATTTGGCGGCAGATTAAAGGGGGAAAGACGGTGGTACCGCCCCGGACGGACCTAGCACCAGGCCCTATCACTACCGTTTTGTATTTTTTTTTAGGATTTTTTTTCCTGGTCTAGAAAAAGCCTACATATACCTATCTAATTATAAATTTTAAATCTGAAAAACTTCTCTCTTGGGTATAGACATAAATAATACTTCGTATGGACCCGGCCTAACGTAGATACATGTCATGTTTCCCCACTTCCTTGGTGTCCAATTCAAAGGTAAACTTATATCGTGACACTAAAGCTGGGTCACATTTTTTCAACAACGAGACGAGTTTTTAGATACTGAGAAACAGTTTCGAAAACAGTTTTTTTTAAAACGCTTATTGTCACGCACGCTCGGTGACAGAACTTTGGATTGGACACCGTGGAAGTGGGGACATATTACGTGTACGTTAGACCGGGTCTATATTATTTACGTCTATGCTTGGGTGCAACTACTTATCAGGGCGTTTATTGGACGTGTCGATTGTCGATATTATTTTCCACCGCGTATGAGGATGGAAGATGGTGTTACCGTTTGGCAAACAGGCATTCATACAGCTCATCTGATGGTAAGTGAGCTCGTTACAAATTACAATTTCACCGGTTGCCTTACCCCCTTACAGGGGACACAGCAGTGTGCGAGCACTGCTATTTAGCGGCAGGTTAGCGAGTAAGATATCCCAAACCCTCTCGTGATGAGAGGAGGCCTGTGCCCAGTAGTGGGACGCAAATAGGCTGAAGTAGTAGTAGTAGCGAGTAAGATGGTGGTACCTATCAGCTATCCAGACGGACCTTGCACCAGCAAAATGAAAACTTGCCTGAGAAGCTGTAGGTTAAAGCGCTAGGCTACTCTTAGATTTAATTAGATTGAAGGCTATACAAAAAAACCTGAGTGTAACGTTTATTTCTTTGTGGATTGTTGTTTACTTTCGATCCAATTCTCGCCTAGAGATGCCTCGGACGTGATGCTTTTACCGAGTGGATCGCCTCAGTCCGATTTATGTGGGTATTACAACAGTTACATGAATCGAGGTTAAACTTTTCTCAGTATTAAACAGCTCTGCCCGCGACTTGGCCTGCGTGACATTCGGTTATCGCGTTCCGAAGAAGGACAGACATACCCACTAAAATCATTATTGTTCTTAACTTTCAAATTTCATCCATGCAGCTCCGTTGAAAATGGCTGTCACATATGGACGGACGGATTTGGTTTTTTACCATTTGGCTTCGGAACCATAAACTAAAGATCAGGTAGGTACTATTCTTAGTTTGTTATGTGCATGGTAGAAAAAGAAAACTTACATAATAATTGTACTTCATCGTTATCGTTTCAGAATCAATGAATTTTCTTTTCCGATTTAAAAAATCTTTAGATTCACAATGCCCCAAAAAGACCCTTAAGATCTTGTCATAAATTAAATAAAACTGGATTCACGTGTCATCTCATATTGTAACAGCTAGCAGATAGATGCCTAGAAGAGAAATGCAGACTATGCAGTTTTGTGTGGACTCGTAAATCAAACAACGAAAAAGCGTTTTTGCCTCGACGTAAACAGTCAACGTTCGGTCGTTTTACCCGAGCGGGTAGAGTGGGGTAGATTGCACAATCTGCCGGGTAAACTTCATCTGTTTATTTAATTTGGCCCATTTGGCCCGGGTGAAATTGCGCATGTTTTCCTTCCCTTAAACTGGGTAAGCTACCGTTAAAGACGTTCTGTCATTCTGTAATTCCGGGTTTTTTATATAGTGGCGGAAGGATCTGTGTTTATGTTTTACATTGATTCATATAATAAAATGGAGTAAAGTTGGATTAAAAGTCCGAGTAAGAGGTTACTTTGGGATTAAATTGTATCGAGCGAAGTTTCGTTAAACGTGTAACGAGAGCTGTCAATGTAAGGATGGTATAATCAAATATAACATATGTTTTTTTCATATTTTTAACTTTTGGCATTTCTTCGAAAAGTATGATCTTACATAAGCAATTTGACGATTCTGGGTCAGTGAACGGCCTTAAATATGTTTGACATGAGAAAATAGAGTAGTAAGGAAAATAAATATTTATCTAAATCTCTTCCGTTACTGATGACAACGCACAGTCAAAAGTATTGGTCGTACAAAGCTGAAATTTGGCATGTTGGTTTTTTGAGGAGTGTAGGCGAATACTAAGAGGGGATTTTCCGAATTTCCCACGGGAATAGGAAAAAAAACATGTTAATGTTTATGCGCATACGAAGTCGCGGGAAAAAGCTAGTGGATGAATAAGATTCAAAATCAAGTTAACCTACCCACATAAAGAAGTGTAAAAAACCCGATGAAGAAGGTATGATGAAGACACCTGATGATGAAGGCCTGTCCCCTTCCCTATCCTACTTCTATTCCATCTTCCCTAATCCCATGTCCCCCATTACATCCTCCCTTATCCCATACGCCCGAAGCGATCGAGCAAAGTTTCGTGAAACGTGTAACGAAAGCTATGAATGTAAGGGTGATATAATCAAATATAACACATGTTTTTTTTTTTTACTTTTAACTTTTCTTAGAAAAGTATGATCTTACATGAGCAATTTGACGATGCTGGGTCAGGGAAACGGCCTTAAACGAACCAGCTACAATACGTTCAAATGATAATTGATGATTCGAACTCGAGGTATGGAAACTTCGAGAAAAGTACCTATTGTCGCTTTGAAAATGATGCCTTTCGATGTAAACGATAAATAACGACTCTGAAAGGCCCCAGCTATTCACGGGATTACACTTCATGGCAGAAAAACGTTCAGTAAATAAATGGAAAAGTTGAAAACAAACACGACAAGGTACCTAACTAATAAAATGTTTTTTTTTCGTATCAAACTGTCTAAAATAGATAGATAGAAGAGTTTTATTGGTATAAAATTATTGTAAGGTACATTTATGCAAGTATACATAAACCTTTTTAGGTTTTCCCGTATACCGCTACACTATTCATCGAAGGTCTTAAATATTTATAATACAACGTACAGCAAATTTAAATATAAGATTCCTTAAATAAATAGTTGTTAATTCCAACATGTTTATAACAAGTCTTAATAAAAACATGCAGGAAATCTGCAAACATTACCTGTAGCCGCCCGCAGCTGTCCCTGTCTCCCCGCCGTCCCGTCGTTAATAAGTTAACAAATAGATGGAAAACTCTTTCGTCCAAATTGGGTCAGTAAATGAAGCGTTAGGGTGGAACACACATACAAACATACTAAGGTAAATGGAGTGCTAAAATTATAACCCTTGGGTATTTCGGCTTGGCTGTAGTCGGGAGCATAAAAAATACTTTTTTTGCGCTACTTTTTATGCCAATGGTAAGTATAGATGGTATCAGATATGAAAAAATAGGTACACATATTCTTAGTCACGCTCGAGAAAATAAAATAAAAAATAATATTGAGAGGTATTTAATTTGTCCGCCACAGTATTCCATCGGAAACAGGGCAAGCAGTGTACCTACACGTTTGCGCTCGCTGCGGTATATGCATGCTCGGAAGTGTACTGTCAGGTGGGAAATACAGTAGCTTTTGCATCACATCGGTTTTATCGTTATATTATGGAATAGGAGAAAATCGAATGACTGCACAGAATGATTAAAAAAACCGGCCAAGTGCGTGTCGGGCCACGCGCAAAGTATAGGGTTCCGAAGTTGACGATGCCCACAGTAGTCACAGTACCTTTCTAAGACTTATTAGCAATATTAGCATCTAGCTAGCCTGTGGTATGACGGGCCCGCCTGACGCCCCTGCCGCTCGAGAAAAATCATTGGTTTTTAATCATTTCATAAGTTGGTCGACTATGACTCGTAAGTTTGTACAGCCTACTTAGCTGTGATAGTCTTCCTTTCAACTACGTTATATATGCCACGGCCGTGATTTTTTTCAGCCATTCAAATACCACCATTTAGCTGGCAGGGGGGGGGGGACACGTGACCCTAACAAAAAATAGCACTTTAAAGCTTAATATTTCACAAACGCATCACTTAATCAAAAAATGGTTTTAACAAACCCTCTATATTTTTTAAGACCTATTCAACGATTTGCCACACCATGGGGTACGCAAGAAAAAAAAATTACATCCCCACTTTAAATAGTGCTTTATTGCCATACCAGTAAGGATCAAAAGTGGCGTCAATGTTAACTGAAGAACCCGGAAAGGTATTGTGAAAATAAACAGGCAGGCTTATCACGACCCGGCCATTTCTTCAGCGTCTGAAATATCGGCGCCGGTGACAGCGGACAAAAGATGATTATGTGGACGCGAATGCTGTACAATCGTAATTATCTGTTGCATAGTAAAAAAAAAACAATTTTTGCCCTAGTAAATTAATGACGAAAACATACAAAACATGATAAAACAGCAATTAATTTGGTGTAAATAACTTTATTTACACTCATATCATAAACCCTCTATGATATGATGCGTTCAAAAACCGCAAATTATGACCAGCATTAAGATAAACTGTTTAGTTAGAACAGATTTCTTATCTGTGAAAATGTTCTATATCTGTACCTATTAGACCATCAAATTCGAAAGAAAGAAACATTTATTCGCAACAGCACACATACATGTTTACATAAAAAGAGAAATAGACGAGAAGAAGTGATAGTGAAACGGTCTCAACTCAGCATATGTTGGCCTGGCTCCAAAGTCAAGCCAACGCTGGTCTTCCGCTGAGACCGCTCGGTGAAAAGACACAGACGGTGATACATTCAAATACTAACTCCTAAATATATAAACTATACATAACATAAAATAAAATAAAATAAGCTCACGTCAAAAATAAATAACGTGCAAACAACAAAAACTTAGAAAAAATACTCAATATTCGATGGTCTAATAGCATTCAAATTTCGAACATCTTCGAATAGCAATGCCCGCCTATATTCTTCAGTATAACAGAGCGAAAGTTTGTTCCAAATTCAAATTCAAATGTATGTGAAAATCGAATGTGAGAGACTGACGTATTCGAATAGCCGCCATTGCTGGCCGATTTTGAAGTATCTTAGAGGATTTATAAAATGAGTGTAGATAAAGTTGTGTATGCAACTGTACATAATTAGGCCTTAAAACACTCGTGCGATATGACGATAAAACGCCACTCGTGTTTTAAGGACCTTTATTATGTAGCAGTTACATAAACTACTATTTCGCGTGGACACATGTCAGATAGTGAATTGAAAGCATGTGATAAGTGTATAGATAGGTACATATTTATGACCTCGACTATACCGATGGATTTTAATTGTTCAATAGATTGACATTATATAGGGTCATGCAAAACGTTGTGACGCATAGACGTAAATAATATAGACCCGGTCTAACGTACACGTAATATGTCCCCACTTCCACGGTGTCCAATCCAAAGTTCTGTCACCGAGCGTGCGTGACAATAAGCGTTTTTAAAAAAACTTTTTTCGAAACTGTTTCTCAGTATCTAAAAACTCGTCTCGTTGTTGGAAAAATGTGACCCAGCTTTAGTGTCACGATACAAGTTTAACTTTGGATTGGACACCAATGAAGTGGGGAAACATGACATGTATCTACGTTAGGCCGGGTCCATACGAAGTATTATTTATGTCTATGTTGTGACGATATTTTACGCGCAGAATCGGCTATCGATTCTAAGCATATTTTTCAGGTTTTTAATATTATTCAAGTTGATAAAGTTTTTTTTTTTGTATGGGATTCAGGTATCGATCACACCATCAATCCCTACTGGGCCATACATTTTTTTTTTAAAGACACGAGAAGGAAAATTAGAAGGACCTATTACTGAGAAGAAAACTGCAGCAACTCGACAAAAGGTCATCCCATCACGACTTATATAGCTGCAAAATGACAATCACGATGATTGTACACAATACGAACCCGCGCTTAGTTCAAAGTGGAGATTGATAGCGGAAACTGCAAATAATAAGACATTTTTATTTCTTAAAAAAAACAACAGGTCAAGGTCAAAGAAACGAGAAAATGATATGGAGAATGCATGCGAATGTTTTCTATTTATAAGTACCTATACTAGTACTAGCTGACCCAGCGGACTTCGTACCGCCTTAGAATAAAAAAAATAGCTTACGTCCTACAGCGTACGGCGTTACGAGCGTATGTTCAGTAGCTCAGACCTACTGAACATACGCTCCAAATTTCATAAGAATCGGTGGAGCCGTTTCAGAGGAGTTTGGTTACAAACACTGTGACACGAGAATTTTATATATTAGACTAGCTGACCCCGCGGACTTCGTACCACCTTTGAATTTTTTTGGGGTATGAAAAATAGCTTACGTTCTATTCTCAGACCTACTGAACATACACTCCAAATTTCATAAGAATCGGTCGAGCCGTTTCGGAGGAGTTTGGTTACAAACACTGTGACACAATTTTATATATTAGACATTTTTCTATTTATATAGAAAACATTCGCATGACGATAACTACCAATCTTTCTTTTCTTAAAAAGGAAACGTTCAGAGGGAACTTAGTCGCCCTCATTTTGTAAATTTTAATTATTCATCCATGCAAAAGATCTCAGAAAATGCTTTAAGGCGGTTCATAGACCCAGCTCAGCCGTCACTGTACTCGTGGGACGAGTGAAAGAGAAAGCGCTACGCACAGAACGCCCGATTTAGTTACTTTTTAACACGTTTTAATTTCTATAAAAATACCGTCTAAAAATGGCATTTATAAAGCTGTCGATGTATGAATACAATATGGATATTTTTTGTGTTATAATTAGTTTTATACTGTTTGATATAATAAACTGGAGTAAAGTTGGATTAGCGGTCCGAGTTAGAGGTTACTTTGGAATTAAATTGTATCGAGCGAAGTTTCGTGAAACGTGTATCGAAAGCTGTCAATGTAAGGATGATATACTTAATCAAATATAACATATGTTTTTTTCATATTTTTAACTTTTAACATTTCTTAGAAAAGTATGATCTTAAATGAGCAATTTGACGATGCTGGGTCAGGGAAGGGCCTTAACGGTTTGGATGGAATTTTGATAAAGGGTTTTACGGGTGCGAAGAAAACAACTAGCTACGTCTCATATCTGGGAAATCTCATTTTCAACTATTTTTACCCGAACAAAGCTCGATCGCCCAGATACTGAAATATAATGCAACGAAAAATAAACAGCATTATTTCCAATGTATTGTAAAATGGCTATTACAATTGTATTAGACCTTGACACAATAACATTTCCTATTCGAAATGCGTGAAATACACAAAAGAACTTGGCCTAGGGCACTGCAGTACCTGACCTTTCATACAAAGCGAAGGGATTAAATAGGTAAGTACAAAAAGAATATAAAGCAAGTAACCTTGGCCAGTAACATGGTTAATAATACCGAATCCATTAAAGCATAAATTAAATGTTAATATATAATTTTGAACTGGCAACACACTGGTGACGCCTGTATACAGGTTCGCTATCATCAATCCCATACTGGGCCATATAAAAAAAAAACTGACTAAAATAATTAAAAGCCTAAATCATGCTAGAATCGATAACTGATACTATGGTTAAAATAGCGTCTCGTTTTGGTTGACTCTATACAGCCTGTTAATATTGATATTCGTTAATTTCAAGGGAAAGTTCTTCAGGACTAATTAAGTTAATTTCTCCAAGAAACCAAGGTGCTTGCTAACACCGTTCTATCTACTTATTTGCTTTTTATTTTCTTATAATAAAGAGTTTCCAAATCTCCTTTGTGTATGAGAAAGAGGTGAAAATGATGAATTCGTTTGATGTTTTGCTATTTAATTTTATGTGTCACGTCAATATGACAATATGAAACTGTGACAGGATCCTATCTCGAATTGCTCGAAGTCATCGCGATAATGTCGTATAAGAATGTTCAATACAATCTGTGATTTTTGTATGGATCTGTCATTTACGAAATAATTTTCAATAGTGTGATATAATTCTCCCCCAGTTGACAGAATAACTTTTGTGAAACTCTAATAGCGTTATCACACTTGCGATTCGCGAGCGAGTTGAAAGCGATTTCAATACAAAACTCGTACGCGGCCATAGACATATATACTAGGTACTTCGTATAGACCGGGTCTACGCACATGACATATAACCCCACTTTGTTGGTGCCCAATCCAAGTTTGGTCACCAAGCGTGACACAGTGCACAGCGAGACACCGGCGAGTGCGGATGTCAAACAACGTATACGAAACCCTTAAAAAATGCCGACTTGCGTGATAAAAGGCTGCAGAAATCATGTAGACAAAGTGAAAAAGTGTCATGAAATATCGTTTCATTGATTAACATTACCTTGTGTTTATTCTATCAATCGAAATATTTTTGTTAGCAATAAATGTATGACACGAAGTCGCCATATTTACGCCATGTTACGGAGTTGCCATAGTTACGGAGACTGCTTGTTAAAGTAACCTTGCAAGGACGTCATTTTTACACATGAAGAATTTCACGTGAGATGTTTAATTTGGACTTCTAAGAAAATTATTATGTCAAAAAATAAACAAACGTTGATTTTTTAATCATGTTTTATTAGAAAAAAGGATATTACAGCATTCACGTCGCTTGTACTGAATAAAATAAAAAAGCCAGCAACACCTCTCGTTACGTCACTGCGAGGTTATTGCGCGCAAAACATTCTCGTATTTCATGCAGTTGACCACCAGACGGCGCTGTATTTCGTTGTAGAAGAAAATGGCGACTGAATGTTCGGATGGGCCTATCCCTAAGTATAAAAATCATTGTACGCGGCATTGTACGCGGCGAACTCGCGGCGTGTTCGCCTCCATACAAAACGCGCTCGCGAATCGCAAGTGGATAACGCTCTAAAGGGCCTTATGCATTAATCGTCATGGCAATATTTAATTATTTTGTATGAAATGCTAAAAACTGTTTTTTTTATACAGGTGCTCAAAAAGTAAGCATTTCAATACCTTTTTAACGTGCCAAAAGTTTGTCATTTCCGAACGAGCGCTTTTTGTTTTTTGACAGCTAGTGAGCGTGCCTAAAGTTGTTCTTTACGAACTAGTGCGCAAACTTTATTGTTGCGAAATTGTCATTTTCACTCGTCCCTAGTGTTAACGCTCGCTTTCGCTCGCACCAACATAACTAGGGACTCGTGATAAAATGACAAACTTTTCACACTTGCATCAAAATGTACTATTTTTATATATCAACAAAAAATAATGTACGATATAGTTTCTGTTAATGTCCCAAGTACTATGCCGAAGTTAACGCATACAATGGGGACTATCTATTCTTTGCTCACCAGTTGGCGCCACTGTTGACTAAGGTCTAGAGCTGAGGTTCCCAACCTTTTTTTGATCAGGGACCATTATGATTGCTTTACCACTAGCAAGGACCACAAGATAAAAACTTCAGATATGCAAAAGAAAGTTTTTTTTAATAGCAACTGTGAATTGACCAACTGGTCAAAAACACAAGTATATTTATAATTTTATTAGGGTTTGATTTTTTTCGCACTAGTGCATTTTTCTTTTTTCAACTTCACCCTATTGGTTTTTTACTTTATTATATTTTTCTCGCAAATTTAAAACAATGACATTTGATACATATGAGAAATTTTCATTTGCACTTGTCCAAAACCACGTGGACAAAAGTTAATGTTTAACATAAACGTCGAAAGTAACATTAATGAGCAGTGGAAATCTGTAACTTTTTAGTACATAATATATAAATGAGATTACTGAGCTTGCATCCTCTGTACAAGTTCAGGAATTCTTAGGTTGATAGGCTCTTGTCATATTGTTTCGTCAGACGCTTCCCTCCTACCAGTAACCTCACCGCATTCTCGTTTAATTCAAATATGAAATCTTTCGCGGACCATATTTTAAATCTCATGGACCACCGGTTGGGAACCACTGGTCTACAGGTATAGCTGTCAAAGGCGACTTTATAAGATCGGCGCCGAAACAAAGTTTTCAATCGTGAATCTCATTAAGTTTATTAATTATAAATAACTATCATCGAATCGAGTAGCAATGCTGCAATGTAGTGGAGTTCAGTTTTGTTTGAAAAAAAAACGTTTTATTTCAAGCGTTCACATTCATCGCCAAATATTCATATTTGCGATAATTTCACGAAGGAGATCACTTTTCAACAGGTAAATTAAAGAAATTATGATTTATATCACGAAGCCCGCTAAAACCTGTGAAAACTGAATGTTATTGGACCTCACGCGACACTAGCGCCTCTAGTGGCAAATTCACACGCGATAGCCCCCATTATATACCGCCGCGTACGGCGGAGGGAGACGTGTCTCTTGCGCTCATAGTTGTGCCTGTGGTGTAGGTACTACCTAAGTACCGTGTTTTTGAATTTTAATATACGTTTTTGTGCAATCTGGACTTTTCATTACAAAATCATCTTCTTATTATTTTATTTTAAAACCTATACGCTACAGAAAAACGTAAAAAGTTAATTCGGATATGTCGTTTTGGTTTACGTTTATTTCTGCCCAGTAATGCCTCCTAAAATCTCGGCAACTGCAAATTGTTTCCTGCTCTAGGGAAATAAGTCATTTCCAACATGGTGCGAAGTAAGAAGGGCCCCATTAAGGGTCGCTTCTTTGTTCTTTCTTAGCTCGTGAGAAAATCCATTAGTTTCAATATACAACCGATAAAGTGTTTTTTTTTATTACCGCTTTTATCGATACCGCATTGCAGTACCTTTCCCTAACTTATTGACACGCTAAAAGCAAATTAGACATGTTTGATCACAGTTGGAAAAATATGCTTTTGTATTTTTTTATATCATTGGTATAAGCAAACGGGCGCACAGCCCACCTGATGGTAAGTAACTGCGGCTCATGGACACCGAAATCCTATGATCCCCCATTAAGAAACCATAAGATCTCGAATGCGTTGCCTACCCTGAGGCCTAAGATGGAATGCCTCTGTGCCAGAAATTTCACCGGCTGCCTTAACAACAGTGCGATTCGAAGTCTTAAACTAGGGATCTCCCTGTTCTCTATAGGATCGCTCACGCGTCGCGTGAACTTTAAGCGGCTAGATTTAAATTTCAACCGGAACACAACAGTGCGATTCGAAGTCTTAAACTAGGGATCTCCCTGTTCTCTATAGGATCGCTCACGCGTCGCGTGAACTTTAAGCGGCTAGATTTAAATTTCAACTTGACGCGTGAGCGTTCCTATATGGAACAGGGATCCCTATTTAAGACTTCGAATATAGCCCTATAAGATCTCGAATGCGTTGCCTACCCTGAGACCAAAGATGGAATGCCTCTGTGCCAGACATTTCACCGGCTGCCTTAACCCCCTACCGGAACACAATAGTGCGAGCACTGCTATTTGGCGGCAGATTAAAGGGGGAAAGACGGTGGTACCGCCCCGGACGGACCTAGCACCAGGCCCTATCACTACCGTTTTGTATTTTTTTTTAGGATTTTTTTTCCTGGTCTAGAAAAAGCCTACATATACCTATCTAATTATAAATTTTAAATCTGAAAAACTTCTCTCTTGGGTATAGACATAAATAATACTTCGTATGGACCCGGCCTAACGTAGATACATGTCATGTTTCCCCACTTCCTTGGTGTCCAATTCAAAGGTAAACTTATATCGTGACACTAAAGCTGGGTCACATTTTTTCAACAACGAGACGAGTTTTTAGATACTGAGAAACAGTTTCGAAAACAGTTTTTTTAAAAACGCTTATTGTCACGCACGCTCGGTGACAGAACTTTGGATTGGACACCGTGGAAGTGGGGACATATTACGTGTACGTTAGACCGGGTCTATATTATTTACGTCTATGCTTGGGTGCAACTACTTATCAGGGCGTTTATTGGACGTGTCGATTGTCGATATTATTTTCCACCGCGTATGAGGATGGAAGATGGTGTTACCGTTTGGCAAACAGGCATTCATACAGCTCATCTGATGGTAAGTGAGCTCGTTACAAATTACAATTTCACCGGTTGCCTTACCCCCTTACAGGGGACACAGCAGTGTGCGAGCACTGCTATTTAGCGGCAGGTTAGCGAGTAAGATATCCCAAACCCTCTCGTGATGAGAGGAGGCCTGTGCCCAGTAGTGGGACGCAAATAGGCTGAAGTAGTAGTAGTAGCGAGTAAGATGGTGGTACCTATCAGCTATCCAGACGGACCTTGCACCAGCAAAATGAAAACTTGCCTGAGAAGCTGTAGGTTAAAGCGCTAGGCTACTCTTAGATTTAATTAGATTGAAGGCTATACAAAAAAACCTGAGTGTAACGTTTATTTCTTTGTGGATTGTTGTTTACTTTCGATCCAATTCTCGCCTAGAGATGCCTCGGACGTGATGCTTTTACCGAGTGGATCGCCTCAGTCCGATTTATGTGGGTATTACAACAGTTACATGAATCGAGGTTAAACTTTTCTCAGTATTAAACAGCTCTGCCCGCGACTTGGCCTGCGTGACATTCGGTTATCGCGTTCCGAAGAAGGACAGACATACCCACTAAAATCATTATTGTTCTTAACTTTCAAATTTCATCCATGCAGCTCCGTTGAAAATGGCTGTCACATATGGACGGACGGATTTGGTTTTTTACCATTTGGCTTCGGAACCATAAACTAAAGATCAGGTAGGTACTATTCTTAGTTTGTTATGTGCATGGTAGAAAAAGAAAACTTACATAATAATTGTACTTCATCGTTATCGTTTCAGAATCAATGAATTTTCTTTTCCGATTTAAAAAATCTTTAGATTCACAATGCCCCAAAAAGACCCTTAAGATCTTGTCATAAATTAAATAAAACTGGATTCACGTGTCATCTCATATTGTAACAGCTAGCAGATAGATGCCTAGAAGAGAAATGCAAAAACTTTATGAAACTACCGAGGCGTGGTCCATTAAACAAACAGACTGTATTTGTTATCAACTGAAGTCTACATACCTTTATTAAGCAGCAATGCCTTTAGCGCGTAACACAAACTTGGGACAACGGGGCAAAAGACATAGCACTGTATTAAGTGCAAGCTAAAGTCTATTGCTGGGATTACCCTGAAAATGAAACTCAGCACAAGCAAAACGAACGGCGAGAAGTTATAACGTCGTTCCTTAGGTTATGGGCCTTTTGGACCGGCGTCAATTTCCATCAAGGGGAAATTTCAGTCGATTATTTTTGTTCCAAGCGTCGGTGGAACCAAATCGAGTTTTCGGAACTATCCGTGATTTAATCGAGTGTATGACTAAATTTAGATGACTTATAGCGGAGCTATTTTTGGAAAATTGTCTTTAGAGAGCTAAAACTTTTATTTAATACTTAACTAGCCGTTGGCCTTAGTACCTACTTACCTATGATAGATAGAAACTTAGAAGGCGCGTGAATTAAGCAATAATAGACTCTGCGTCAACGGCTTAAGTGCTTCGCGCGCCTTCTAAGTTGTGTCGTGCTTTACTACACTGAACTGAACAACAATGAAAAAGGGTCACTTTGTGTGGAGAATCCTATACAAAGGGACCCGTTTTCATTGCTTTTGAATGTATTAAGTAAATATAGATAGTTAAGAAGTATATAGCAGTACCTAATAACTGATTTGACCCCTAGAAAACCTGTTCCCGTGAAAATATTTAAAGTAAAAGAAATTTATATGAAAAGCAACTTCAATTCAAATATTTAACGTAAACGTGAAAGTACTTCAAGTCTCATTTATTTACCAGCTTCAAAAAAAGGAGGAGAGGAGGAACTGTCATTTATTGTGTCTTCACCGAAAATAAACGTACGCCGATTTAGATGTTTTTAGTAGATTTCAAACGCCGTCCAACTGTCAAATTAACCGGCGCAAAGCAACGCCGTTAATAAATTCGCTTTTCCTTGGACTTTGTAGTTAAGGAAAACATCGCGAGGAAACCAGCACGTGCACGCATCGAAACTAATTCAAAATTCAAAATTCAATCATTTATTCAGCAAATTGGCCACATAGGGGCATTTTTACACGTCAGAAAAGAATTTACTAGCGCTTCCTAGACCCATTGCTTGAGAAGAAGCGCCGCAACAAACTCAAGCAGAAGGCCTTTATTCAAAATTTACACATAGTTATAACATTTACATTACTTGTATAAAATATACATATAGGTACGTACTACAATTACATTGAAGGGATGTATCGTCCCTAACTTAAACTTAAATCTAAGATCTTAGAGATGTATAGTCTCCAAGGGTCCAGAAAAAAAATTATTATGGAGATGGCCTCCATTGTCAAATAAATATAAATTCCATAGATGTTCGACAGTCTCAATTCCGAGCTGTACGTACCTATTGTGCTTAATCCATGCCCCTCCAAACCCTCTCGTGATGAGAAGAGTCCTGTGCTCAGCAGTGGGAAGTAAATTGCCTGTTGTGGTAGTTGTGACTACTAACACTACCTACTAACTAATCTTATAAAAAATATTATTATTTTTTCTTTCAAGACCTCTCTGTTGTCTCAAAGTGTGTAACCGATAATCTCAAAGGCACTTAGTCTGACGCTAGGGCTTGAAATATATCCCTGGAGATCTAGATTTCGTCTACTCACTCAGGCGGATGATTTGCGCCTTCTTTTTAAAATGGCGGCGAGATATCCGGCTCGAAGGGCCATAATATTGGATGACTTTGAAAATAAATCCTAGAGTGAATGAGTTAATTTGTTCGCGCCGCTGCACTTAGTTTTGATACCTGTAACGCCATCTCGTATGCATCTTTAGGAACTATTCAAAATTAGTCATATAAACTACTTTATCTACGCGCGCACATCTATTTTCCCTTTTCCCATCTCTTTCTCCCTTACAATGCGTTTGGTCGTAAGACAAGGATAGCAATAACCAATGATGGTGAAGAGATGTTCTTTTGACCAGAAGACCGGATGTAAAACTCGGAAGGATTACGCCATTATAGAAAAACAAGAACACTTCCGTTTTAGCTTTGATGGTCGTTGAAGACGTATTGCTCCGCTAAAATAATCTTTTATTGGACATTTTTAACGCAATTAAAGTGATTTGTGCAATAGTAATTTTAGCCCATTTAGTTTCACCTGGCCAGGTTGTACTTCTAGTGTTACGAACGGATTTTGAGTGAATTTTCGACGGAATTACCTACGCGATACAAGAAGCGTTGTCGCCGCCATCGCCATTGTTTACAAGGAACTCCAGCCCAGTCTTCAGCCAGCCCGCCGAGCTCCATCGCCTGCAGATAGCCGATCCAGGTACCAAACGCATCCCTTATTTTTCTACGGGAGTTTTGAACCCGTATCCAATTCCCTTTTTCCCTTTTCCTGTGCGCGCGTAGTGACATTTTCAATAGAACGACCATTTTTCATTAATGTACAAATTATTTTCTTTGCCTTTTTTACAAATAGCATTTTCCGCACGGTCCTTCGAATACTCAAAAATAAATATCAATTACCGCAATTTTAGTTTTCGAGCGCAAACATTTTTTGGTCCAGTCGAACCGGGTCACTGAACTTTGTCAGTACTTATACCTATGTAGAATAGTCAACTTATTGCATCCGCGCTTACCTTTATGATTCAAAGGTATTCTAATTGGTATATTTGCTAGCTTTAGTTTCGCGTTTTCGTGTGATTATACCTAATTTATTATTGTATCGTTGTCGCATAGGTATATTCACCGAATAGACGCCCCGCACCGCGATAGGTATTCAATTGTTTCTTATTTGCCATTCCGATGCATTTATTTGTGAATTCACAAACACATTCATGTGTTAAGTGAAACGCGTTTTATGTTGTTCTGCAAATAAGTGTTCTTGTGTTGTAATTTCGTTCGCAATTCGCATGTTGATAACACGCTGAAAGGCTTAATTGTATTTACTGGTACCTACGCAATTGTTTCGTTTTCTTATAAATAACTATTTTACTGCTCTGAATAAAAAATAATTTTCATTTTGTATGTGCGTAACTACAAGTACTTACATACCGCATGTAATATACATGAATAAGTTCGTATGGGTATCTGTTAATTTATTGTCTTTGGTTGTGCGCATACCTATAATTAATATTACGGTACACGGATAGTTCTTTAGTTCCCACATGCTTAATTTTATCTTGTATCTGTACGTGTGAGTACTTACTGAATTCTTACTATGTTTTGTCGTGCGCACATTATTAATTAAAAATAACAAATGACATGAGACTATTAATTGTTTAATTAAGTAGATACTTAATTGTAAACTTGTTTAGGTTTCGCATTTATAACATTTCGTTCGTGTCTGTTGTCGGTAAAGGAGTACTAATTGCGTTATCGATTGCTGTATTGTAGTAGGTATAGTTTATGCATCCGCTCGCTCGTGTGACTCGCGCTAAGTCCAAAATGTCGGAACAAAAGTTGAAAATTTTGGAATCCAGACGCGCCGCGTATTTTCAACGGGTTCAGACTATTTATGTAATGTCTCATAAACTCGATGATGACAATTCTGTAGAATTATTTCTTACAAATGTTGAAACATTGGATTCGATTAGAGATAGCTATTTGAAGACTCTTGAAGAGATCAATGAAGTGCAGTTGACTATAAAATCTGACGCGGTACCCAGTCATAGCACATGGCTAGCTTTCGAAGAAATTTACTGTCACATAAAGCATCGACATTCGAAGCTTATTAGTCCCCGCGATGTAAAGCCTAAAGTGGGTGAGTCAAGTCATCTGCTGGCTGACTCTCACCGGGTCGCCCCTAAGTTGCCTCCGATGGAGTTGCCGGAGTTCAACGGCGATCCTCGCGTTTGGCCGTTGTTTTACGCTAGTTTCAAAACAACCGTTCACGAAAATAGTTACCTCAGTGATTCCGAGAAGGTATATTATTTGATAGGGAAATTAACCGGTAAAGCGCAGTCCGTCTGTGCCGGTTTAACCCCTTGCGCGGAAAATTATCATATAATCTATCAAAATTTAGTTGATAAATATAATGACCGACGCTCACAGTGCACAACATATCTCGACCAAATATTGAATCTTAAACCGCTAATTACGGTTAGCGCCGACAATTTGGAAAACTTCGTTGATAAACTTTCTTCGTCAGTAGCCGCTCTAAAGAACATGAAATTGCCTGACCTTTGTGATTTTATTTTGCAACACATTGCCGCTAAAAAATTAGACTGCGAAATAGTTCGCATGTTTGAAATGGATAGTCGTGGTACAGAGTTACCAACATTTGACAGTTTAGTTCACTTCTTACGCGAGCACATTAAAATATTACAACGAACTACATATAAATCGCCTCAAATTAGCAAAAACACACACGCATACTCAAATATTGTTGTTGAGCAAATGTCTCCCTCGACATCTCCATTACCCGCTGTCCATCCTGACGACAGTGATAATATTGATCGTAATAGCGTGAATATTAATTCTTGTACGCTGTGCCATGCGTCCGCGCCCCACGAGCAGTTGTATAGATGTGCTGGCTTTCAAAAATTATCACCTATTGACAGATACAACTTCGTGAAAATGTATAATTACTGCTTAAACTGTTTAAGCTATAAACACAGCGTTAGTGCCTGTAATTTCAATAGTTCGTGCCGGAAATGCAACAGCAAGCATCATACGATGTTACATTTTGAAGGTAGCAAATCCGTTCCCGCTTCGTTAGCTAATAATAATAATAATAAATACGTTCAAGATCCCAGTACCGCGGCCTGTGTTTCGAATGATGTAACGGATTCCTTATCAAGCTCGTTAGATCCTTTCGCACAATCCGCGCCGCGTCAGTGTCATGTAGTGACGGAGACTAGTGCCCCTGTGTCTCCTCTGGGCTGTTGCGCGCAGCTTTCCTCGCCGCCCTCCGCCTGTGCGCCGGCGGCGGCCGTCTCGCTGCCCATTAGGGTGGAGTCTAGTAATACTGCAATGCCAATGCAGTTTTCGGTTAATAATTGCAGTAGTGAGACTTTAAGTAATAGTGTACAATGTACTAGTGCTGTTATACTGCCTACAGCTCGCGTGATAATTCGTGACTCTAATGGTCAATACCGTTTAGTACGGTGTCTACTGGATAGCGCATCACAAAGTAACTTTGTAACACGTGATTGTTGCCTGCGACTAGGTTTGAACACATATCAGGATAATATCACAGTAAAGGGCATAGCCGGGTCAAGTACGGTCATTAATTCTATAGCACCTGTGCGATTCTTCTCTCGCTTTGATCTTAGCACTAGTTACGACCTCGACGCTTTGGTGGTTGATAAAATCACAGAGAAAATACCAAATGTAACAGTAGACCGGTCGTTCTTGTCGAGCTTTGACGCACTCCCTCTAGCTGATGACTCGTACAGTGACATGGGAGACATAGATATTTTAATTGGTGCATCACTCTTTCCTAGCCTTTTGCTGGGAAATAAAGTTCAAGGTCCTAACACGTCATCCTACGCTTTAGAAACTGTTCTAGGATATGTTATATTAGGCAATGCCCCCGCTAGTACCTCGCCCCTTGGTATATACTCATCGGTATCATATTGTTGCGTTGCTCCATGTTTAGCTGACACCAGAGTCAATCCATTTTGGAATTATTGCCAGCGAGATCACCACTTTCTCACCGCACAGACACGAATGAAATTGAATATGTCATGGTATCCTAAAGCGGTAGGTTCGGTTGTAATTGTTCAAAATGACAATACACCTTCTTTTTACTGGCCTTTGGGTATTATTGACGAAGTATTGTTTGATAGAGACGGATTCGCTACTGTTGCAAGGGTGAGGACGTCATTAGGTTCATATATTTGGCCAGTTGCACGTCTTAGTCCTTTAGTGGCTTACTTGTAAGTTTGCTTTAGTTTATTTTGAAGGGAATCCTTCAAGGGGGGGGATATGTTCGCGCCGCTGCACTTAGTTTTGATACCTGTAACGCCATCTCGTATGCATCTTTAGGAACTATTCAAAATTAGTCATATAAACTACTTTATCTACGCGCGCACATCTATTTTCCCTTTTCCCATCTCTTTCTCCCTTACAATGCGTTTGGTCGTAAGACAAGGATAGCAATAACCAATGATGGTGAAGAGATGTTCTTTTGACCAGAAGACCGGATGTAAAACTCGGAAGGATTACGCCATTATAGAAAAACAAGAACACTTCCGTTTTAGCTTTGATGGTCGTTGAAGACGTATTGCTCCGCTAAAATAATCTTTTATTGGACATTTTTAACGCAATTAAAGTGATTTGTGCAATAGTAATTTTAGCCCATTTAGTTTCACCTGGCCAGGTTGTACTTCTAGTGTTACGAACGGATTTTGAGTGAATTTTCGACGGAATTACCTACGCGATACAAGAAGCGTTGTCGCCGCCATCGCCATTGTTTACAAGGAACTCCAGCCCAGTCTTCAGCCAGCCCGCCGAGCTCCATCGCCTGCAGATAGCCGATCCAGGTACCAAACGCATCCCTTATTTTTCTACGGGAGTTTTGAACCCGTATCCAATTCCCTTTTTCCCTTTTCCTGTGCGCGCGTAGTGACATTTTCAATAGAACGACCATTTTTCATTAATGTACAAATTATTTTCTTTGCCTTTTTTACAAATAGCATTTTCCGCACGGTCCTTCGAATACTCAAAAATAAATATCAATTACCGCAATTTTAGTTTTCGAGCGCAAACATAATTTATTAAGTTTAGGTGAAGGAAATGGTGTGAAGTGAAGTTCATTAAATATCAATTATCTCTGTTAGGTACATATTCAAATGAATGATTTTTTTTTTATTTACGACTGACCAGCGATTGACCTCTATCTCACCTGATGGAAAGTGACGATGAGGCAAAGATGTAGCTCACTGGGCCAGTAAATACCTATTCACTCTAGTCTTGAAGACCTCGACATTGTACTACTACTACAGCCTATTTGCGTCCCACTGTTGGGCACAGGCCTCCCCTCATCATGAGAGGGTTTGGGCTATAGTCCCCACGCGGGCTCAGTCCGGATTGGGGACTTCTCACACATCTTTGAATTACTTCGCAGATGCGTGCAGGTTTCCTCACCGAAAAGCTCATGGTAAATTCAAATTGAATTTCGCACGTAAGTAAACTTAGAGGTGCGAGCCGGAATCGAACCCCCGACCCTCGGCATGAGAGGCGGTAGGTCGAACCACAAGGCCACCACGGCTTTTTTACATTGTAACTGTGAAAACAGAGGTCGGAATGGAAATCTCTTCCGACCTCCGCGAAACCGAACTCTCAAAAAGAAGGGTAAGTAGCTGAGCAAGCAGACAGGCTGACGACGAAAAAGGTTATCAATCCATATTTATTCATTGAAGACATTAATGGGTTAGTAAGCGTACAGCCCACCTGATGGAAAGTGATAATCGCTGCTCATAAACACTCACACACACGAAGCGTCACAGGGGTTTTACGGCGCTCGACGAATTTTGATGACATTTTTTAAAACCGGCCAAGAAGTGAGTTAAACTCGCGATTATTTTCAATGACGTATAAGCTCTTTTATATGATAGATTTCAAATACCATGGACTTCTTAATAATTTTCCTGTAATCTATAGGTCAATAACTATCCTCCGTATTATTTCCAAAATTTTAGGTCCAGTGGTTTCGGAGAAAAGGGGAATGGTAATTTTTCACCTATTTTCTTAAATAACTCGAAAAAATTTTGACCAAAAAAGAAATGAAACAATATATTTGAAGTCCTCATAAGAAGTATTTTCATCTGATATGTCACACGATATAGTTTAAAAAACTTCGTTAATATTTTTTCAAATTTAGCCCCCAAAAATAGGGTCTATGTTTAAAATTCATTTATTTTCGTTACACGTCCGTCTTTGGGTCACAAACTTACATATACGTACCAAATTTCAACATTATCGGTTCAGTAGTTTCGGAGAAAATCGACTGTGACAGACGGATGGACAGACACACGAGTGATCCTATAAGGGGTCCGTTTTTACCTCTTGAGGTTTGGAACACCTAACAATCTGTAGCGATATGGAAATTTTTCAGTAACTATTAACTTCAACGACTCTACGTAAGTACGTTCTAAGAGTCGGTTAAAAGATGGGAATTTCTACAAATTGAATATGTGCCAATATTTGAAAGACGTTCAACCAAATATCGCTTTATAAACGCTAATCTTTTCGAAACTTGAAAAATCTATTGCCCGAAACTGCATTGAGACAACCAGATTAAGATGACCCGTCTCTATGACGACTTGCTCAGGAATTTCCAAACTATATCGCCTTTTTGTGCGGAAGCTGCAGTTCAAGTTATACTGGACGGTTTGCGTTAGGTGGCTGAGCTTTCAGTGTTGTGAAACTCGTAGTGAGGAATACACGCTCCCTTTTCAGCGGACTCTGAAACACGATTAAAAGTAAAGTTTAAAAAATAAATTTAAAAAGTTAAGTGTCAGTTGAGTATCGTGTTTCTTACTTAACGGTGAGTAGATTTTATCGCAATTTGTTGAAGTTTAGATGATTTAATTGTTTAGGATTAGTTAGTACCTATAAAGTTTTTGGCGATAATTATGGATGAATACAGGGATTTTGCGAAGTGTTTTAAATAGAGTTTATTGTTAAGAAACCTTTAAAAAATGACCAATTTTTTGGTAGACAAATGTAAATATCTTTTTCTGATGATGATTGCGTAATTGTTTGACTTAATATCTCTTTAAGCGTTTCACGCTATTTTAGTTTTGTTTTTTTTTTACGAATTGATTAAGCTGAAAATAACTATCTCACTATCTGACTATGTTGTTAACATATATTACCTTACTGGTGGATATCTATAATTGGCTTTATTTTTTGTCTAAATTAATTAATTAATTACTACTAACTATGCTGTTGATGTCCTTATAAATAAATAAAATAAAATAAATAAATAAGTAAATTTGGGTACTGCAAACAAAAAATTATGTAATTTAAACGTGGAAAAATTGTTCGCAAATTAATATTTAACTTGAAGGCAAAAAAACATCAATTAAAATCGATGAATACAATAATCAGACTAATGGAACCTTTTTGAAATTATATCGTGCTAAGCCAAAAAGGCCTATGTCCAAAAATTCGAAATTCTGTTTATTTTTGGTTGGATTCCTTAAGCTATATATAGGTAAGGAATAAAGTGTTGTTAGCGAAAAAGTCATATTTTGATTAAAAATGCCTTAAAAACAACTAAGAAAAAAGACGTAAGTCTTGTTTTTCCCTCAATTTCTAAGGGAATCTACGTACATATGTCAAAATTATTTAGCAATTAAGTCGTATAACTACTTTACGACCAAAATAATTAAGTGCCCATTATTAGTATACATTACACGCAGGCCTAAGCCAATTGGACGTAGGAGTTATATATTTCAGTAAAGAATCAGTTATCATACGTCTAAATCGCTTAGGATGTTTGCGCATTTTTGTCATTTCTGAACAAGTGTTTTTCTTGGCGTGTGAAAAGTTATTAAATACATTTTGTGCTTCTTACTTTTTGAACGTTTTTTTTTATTTTAGTACCTAATTACTATATTTTTTTCGCAAACGTATTAAAATATCCTTGGTTAACTAACTATACGTGCAAAATTTTCATTTCACTCGTCTTACTTTTCGCACTTGCGTCAAAATGTACGATTATTTTGATTGTAGGTATTGTTAGCGACTACTAAATTTTGTTAATTCACAGTTGGCTTTAGTTACTTGGAAATGTTTTAAGCAAGTGCTATTTTGCTCATAACCAAACGTTATGTTATGATAATGAATTAATAATAACGTAATACATTTTAAGCAAGCCGTGGTGGCCTAGTGGTTCGACCTACCGCCTCTCATGCAGAGGGGGGGTTTGATTCCAGCTCGCACCTCTTAAGTTTACTTATGTGCGAAATTTAGTTTGTTTACCACTGAGCTTTACGGCGAAGGAAAACATCGTGAGGAAACTTGCACTCATCTGCGAAGTAATTCAAAGAGGTGTGTGAAGTCCCCATATCCGGACTGGCCCCGCGTGGGGACTATAGCCCAACCCTCTCGTAATGGAGGCCTGTGGCCAGCAGTGGGACGCAAATATGCTGAAGTAAAATTTTTTTTTGTCTTAATTAACAGTTTATTTTACAAAAAAGACCACGAAAATTTTATAAAAAGTTCATTTTGTACAGCTAGCTTATTCTGCATTACCTGCCTAGAAACAAAAATATCAATTATGTTATTTAAATGGTAGTGGCACAAAAATAAAAGACTGATTTTTATTTTCTTAAGGTTTAATAAATAAATAAACTTAGTTAGAACTATTAGTCGACTTTTTGCTGGTTTTTGTTTTAATAATAAAAGAAGAGGAGTTACTGATGGGCATAAAAGTTTATTAAGTGATTTTTCTCTTTGTTTATGCGCCAGTTCAGGCACTTGAATTTCTTATTACATTACTATAGAAACCGCCATAGAAAAATAAGGTAAAATGTCGTATGTTGTCAATGAATTTAATAAATTGCTTAGCAAAAAAGTCGTGAGTCCATTTTAAATTTAAAATACAAGTAAAATACTGACTTAATAATCCAAACGTAGGTATGACTGTTTTGTGAAATAAACCACATGCACAATAAGTTTTAGATAACTAAATCCGGTTTTAGTTAGTACGACCTCAAAAGGACATAAAAACAATCTCCTTGGTCAGAAACATATACAAAAATAATGCTGGCTGGTATGGATTTATATTCGTTTGTTGTTCTATTTTCAAAATGTATTACATTCATTCGTTTATTGCATCACGTTTATTTGTCTCCTACAATTGTTTCGAACATGTCGGTAGAAAAAGTGAAAATGGATAAAATCGAGCAGCGTGCGGTGATTAAGTTTTTGACTAAAGAAGGGAATTCGCCTTCGGAGATCAGACAGCGTATGTTACGTGTGTTTGGCAGTTCGTGTTCTTCCGAATTTGCTATAAAGTTTTGGTCAAAGCAGTTTAAGTTAGGTCGTGAGAGCCTGAAAGATGATCCTCGTAGCGGAAGACCAGTTTCGGCCGTCACCGATGAAAATGTAGCCAGGGTGAAAAAAAATATATTAAAGGACCGACGAGTGAAGCAGTGGGAGATAGCTAGAGATGTGGGCGTCAGTAAAGAGCGAGTCAATGAAATAATTCATGAGCATTTGAACATGTCCAAGGTTAGTGCACGTTGGGTCCCCAGAATGTTGACTGCATGTGACATGGAGAGGCGTGTTAAATGTTGCGAAGAGTTTTTGGACATGAGTCGAGGGAAAGAGGGAGAAATAATTTCTAGAATTGTAACATGTGATGAGACTTGGATTCGACAATGGGACCTGGAAAATAAGCAAGAGTCGTTACAGTGGAAATTTAAGGATGAGAAGCCGCCTCGGAAATTCAAGGTCTGTCCATCGGCAGGTCAACTTATGGCTACAATCTTTTGGGACACAGAAGGGATTTTGCTCATAGATTATTTACCGAAGAAAACTACAATGAATGCTGATTATTACTCAAACTTACTATATCAACTAAGAGAGACAATAAAAGAAAAACGGCGAGGTAAACTAAGCAAAGGAATTCTGATTTTGCACGATAACGCACCAGTGCATACCGCCCGCACAACGAAGCTAGCAATTAAAGACAATGGCTTCGAAACCATTGACCACCCCCCTTATAGTCCAGATCTAGCCCCCTGTGACTGTTTTCTGTTTAGACTTCTCAAGAAAGACCTCAGGGGACGAAGGTTTATGACCGATGACGAAATGAAGGCTGCGGTTACTGACTTTTTTGACGACAAACCGAAAGATTTCTTTTTAATGATTTAAATTCAATATTTGAAAAATGTAATAAGTGCATTTTATTAGCAGGGGTCTATATAGAAAAATAAACAAAAAGTAGCCACGACAGTCTTTTGTTTCATTGTTAGGTAGATTACTTTTCAGCCGCCCCTCGTATAATAAGTAATAACATATGGACGATCAGTGCCTAACAGAATATGTCAAAGTATATGGAGCAAACTGACATTAGAAAATACGTTTCAATATGCTAATAACGCCTTTTTATAACGAAGGCCAAACGGGTGCCCGAGCTGTTCGGACACCCGTTTTGACGGGGCCATTTTTCTCCGGCTGATTGTGAATCCTTACTTATAGATCAATTTAAAAACACGTTGTTCTCGAAACCTCTAAAACGCCTATAGGCCTTTTTGTCTTAGAACGGCAGCATAGTAAAGCTCCCCAAATTCAATTCACATAAAATTATTTAACATCAAAATTTAATAAGATCATTCAAATAAAATACATCGATTTATACTTAAAACAGTTTTTTCGTTTTAAATTAGCGCGGAACAGTTTGTAGTGTGGCTCAAACCGTGCAATTTCGTGACGCCGGCCACTCAAATAAAGAAGGCTTTACTTTTTTTTAATATCCGTCTGTGTAACCGGCCAGACGTTTATATTGCTGTTACTTTTAAAAAGGTAGAACGAAAGAGATCGACTGATTGTTACTGACTGGCCACTTCAGTTTGAGTTCCATTTTCATTCTACTTAAAAAAATTGAAAGAAATGGCGTGATTGCTTACCGCGTAACAAAATTTTCCAATAACATGGAATCCATCTAACAACCTTCGGAAAAGCAGGTAATTACCGAAGGTAATTGAAAATGTAATTAATTAGTGATTAATAGAGGTAAGTTAACCGAGTTCTCATTTATTACGTGTGTATAAAAATACATTGGTAATCGGGGTCGATTACCAATAATTCCAGAGGCATTCCATCTAAAGCTTCAGAGTAGGCAACGCATTCGAGATCTTAATGGTTTCTTATTGGGGGACCATAGGATTTCGGTGCCCATGGGCCGCAGTGATCACTTACCATCAGGTAGGATGTGCGCTCGTTTGCCTATACCGCGACGTCCACTGCTGAACATACGCCTCCCCCAAGGCTCGCCACTCCGACCGGTCCTGTGCCGCTTGCATCCACCGACTTCCCGCGACCTTCACCAGGTCATCGCTCCACCTTGTTGGAGTCCTACTGACAGCTCGTCTTCCGGTACGCGGACGCCATTAGAGAACTTTCTGGCCCCATCAACCGTTGGTTCTACGAGCAATTTGCCCCACCCATTCTTCAAGCTATGTCGGTGACCCTATAGTTTGTATTTATTGTATTGAATCTCCACAAAAACTACTTTCGTGAAACCTGGTTACCATCTGCATTTCTTACTCATCATCATCATCATCATTTCAGCCGAAAGACGTCCACTGCTGGACATAGGCCTTTCTTTCATGCATTTTTTACTATTCGAGTGGAAAACTCGACTTTGTCACTTCATCTAATAAAGGCTAGCTAGTTGGAAGAAACGCAGCAATGATAGCTTGTCAGGTAAAGGTTAGATGGAAGAAATATTATAGGAATAAGCTCGCCTTTGTACATTGTCCCTTCTCTGTTTTGTAAATTTGCTTTTTTTGCATATTTGTACAATGAAGTGTTTCTAAATACATACTTAAAACAGTTCAAACCACACGCGGTCCAAACCGGACAGATTGGACAGCCTTTGCCTGACCTAAATCTATCTGGGACTTGGGAAGTTTTGCCGAGTCATCCGTGAAGAGCTTTCTAGTAGGCTTCGCCGCAGGGTCGTAAATAACACTTGCTGAATAGCAAGACGCAACTTAGAAGACGCGCCACGAAGCACTTAAGCCGTTGACACAGTCTATTATTTCCATTATTTCTTAATTCGTGCGCCTTCTAAGTTATATCGTGCTAACCTAAGAGCTGGGTGCATCCTACATCGAATGTTACTTGAATGTAACGTCGGAAGGCAATAACGTTGTTATTTAAGCGCAGTGATGTGTTTTTTTTGTGATCAAACATAAAAACATATGGGTGTAATTGACAACATTTTTTTTTACCTGTATATTTTATTATCTAGTTAGAAAGTTTGAAATAATTAAAAGGACATGTATTTTTTCTTTTTCTCGTAAGTCGTAAATTTTATACCAAAAATCAAAATTTAAAAACTCCTCATTCTAAAAGGGCGTAAGTCAAAAATGACGTACGTAACGTAACCCTTCTGCGCATAGAATTAATTCTGCGTGTAGCGCTCATCCGTACATTGCTCTTTAGCGAAAGATCCATGTAACGTCACTTGGACGGCACTTGGACGGCACGCACCAGTTACCGCTAAAGCACAATTTTCTCAAAAAGTAATGAACCAAAAAATCTGAAAAATTTGAATTGAATCCTTTAGACAGAGATACCGAAATGGTTTTCAAAATACGCCTTACTTTTTGAAATGTTGTCAATACATACAGTCACGTGACTTCAACGGACTTATTATTAGTAAAGTAGTATAGAAAATGTAAAAATATTATAATACAATGGTTAAAAGGCATTACCTACGAAGAAGCTGAGATACTCATACACCACTGATATGTAAACACACGCACTCACATACACACACACACACACACACACACGCGCGCGCGCACACACACACACACACAAACACACACAGAATATTTATATTACAATAGATTATAGTATACACATATCTTTAGAATATTGTACTTTTAATTAAGAAAAACTCCATTACGATGATTATTCATACTTAGTTATCTAATTAAAATGTAAAACCTACTGTAATGGAAGAGCGGGGTCACCTGTCACAGGTATATCTTTACTTACTAGGTGATCCCAACCTTTTACTGTGCTAAATGTATTGGATAACTCAATAAACTATTTTCATTTTCATTTTCATTTTCATAGAGTATTGAAAAATATGTCTTCAGAAACCTCTTGGGTTCTAAAATAAAACCTACCCATAAGCTAGAAGAAAGCCGGTAGCTGCAAAACCTCATTTATTCTGTTTTCAATACGGAGCACTCTCTCAAAACCGTGTAGGGCGATTAAAAATTTATACACCCACGAACCGGCCATTTATACTTGTTTTCCGCATTTAAAAATGCATGGTATCTTCTTATTTCGGCGTTAGGTACCTAATACTGCGAAATTATGTTTTCTAACGCCCTAAAAGAAAGTTTAAAAATATAGCGTGGTTGATTTCTTTTCTTCTGATTAAAAAAGGGGTGTTCAGCGTAGGTTGTCTTCAACTGACTATTTTGATTTAGTATTGTTAAGAGTCCCCAGTACGCTCCTTACTCCATACAAACGTAGTTACGTTTTATTTCGCAAACTACTTATCAGATTGGCGCCAAATTTTACAAGTAAACACATTGATTGTAATTTTAAGAACAAATAAACTAGGAGCATTTTAGTTTTCTCCATACAACCTTCAAAATTCCGTTTTTTGGCTGTAATTTAATTGCGTTTTGTTTTATCACGACTTTTACTAATTTCAGACACTCACAATAAGGATTTTATTATGTGTACCAGGTTTCGGGTCAATCTATCTAGTAACGGGAATAAAAGCGAAACTACAATTGTGTGAAAAGTTGAGAAACGCCGTGCGTGCTGGGGACTCTTAAAAGCTTATTTTGTTTGAAAGTTGTAATAAAAACTTTGATGAAAATAATAAACCATTCAAACAAAAGATTACCATATCAATGGTTCGCCATTATCATTCAATTCAATAAGTCCATTTCCCTCAATAATTTACGGCAATAAACGGAAGTAAAGGAAGTAAATTCCTTAAAGCGATGGCGATCTTTCCATTATGAGAGATACCATCTCGGCCCGAAGAGATCAAGATGGAACCGCGGCTATTGGAATATACCTACCTATTGTTTATTTCTGAACTTGCATAGGCTTGATTAAAAAATAATATAAATTTATAATGCATTCATTTCAAATACCATGAAGAAAAATAATAATGATGTCATTTACTTTGTCATCATAAATTAAAAGACAAATTCTGAACCTTATTTTTCATATGCCCAGTGTTACTCTCACAATCAAGACAAATCTAACAACACCTCACAAACTAAAATACATCAAGCCATTTAGGCTACAGAGCGTGCCAAAGATAAATAAATACATAAATACACTCGAAAACCAACCCTCCTTCTGGCACAGTCGGGTAAAAAATTCATGAACTCAAGGATATTCTAGCAATTCGGGCGAGTTTAAACAGTCCTTATTTACAAACCCTAGTCTCAAATAGTGTAATTAATAAGTATTTGAGACTAGGGTAAGTAAGGACTCTTTATACTTAAAGAAACTTTTAACTTCAAGAACTTTCGACGACACTAATTTTGTACTTATCTTGAGTTCGCTCTTGAATTGTGTTTGAAACTTACGTCAAAACAACGAACGTCTTAAGTCCGTATATACGGAGAAATGTCAGTCACCCTGACGAGGGGAGTGATTTAGGGCCCGAACTGTTTCTCTACCCACAAACGGTGCATTCCTGGCCAACAATAAATACCGAACGACTACCATTAGTTATAAAGTAACAAAAACAACAACAACAATACTCAACAATTTATCCTCTTTTTGAAATTATTTGTTATCTTCCTTGTATTTCTGTAGTTTCTTTCTGATATTGATGCACCTACTCATTTTTCTTTCTGTTTGGCCTTATGGTTGACTGGTAGAGAATGCCTTTAGGCATTAAGTCTGCCAATTGTATACATTTTGTATGTGCAATGAAGTTTAAATAAATAAATAAATACTCTTTATTGAATACGATATACAAAACACATAAGATACAGAAAGGATACACAGTTATTAGGTAAACAACAGGCGGACTTGTCGCTAATCTCTTGCAGTCAACCGTAGAAAAGTGGAGAATGCGAAAAGAAAAACAATGATGGGTGGTGCAAAGTAATTGTTCAAATTGTGTATTATTAAAGTACAAATATGTATTTGTTTTTTCGGGCTGTAATTGACCGCACTCGATGTCTTCTCTCTAAATCACATTCATAGATAGTCATAGTCTATCTCACTCATATTTTATTTGCATTATCCACCTGCATGTATTTATACTGTGGAAGCTGGCCATGCATAATTGAGCTGTCACATTTTCTTTTAAATTTTGTGTCAGCTTAGTGTCAGGCGTATTTTCACGTAGTTTGTTTTAAAACCATTTAAATGGTTCTAAAACTAACTACTCTTAATAATACTTAATTTGAGAGAAAATGTGTCAAGAGATATTTAATGGTTAGTTTTATGTATCTGTCGAAATGACAGGACGTTTGAATAAAATACTGTTAATTCAACCAAGTACTTACCTATCTTCTTATTTCTTATTATATGGCGAAGTGATAGGGCAGTGTTAGGGACAGTAGCTTTCTTTATCAGATAGATTTACTAATTACTATAGGTACCCTAACAGATCATTCAGGCATTTCACGAACTTCATCAGGAATTTCAAGCAGCGCGCACAACAAATAATTAAAACCGTCTGCGGATAAGTCGAATTTATAATCCGCACTTCTAGAATTATATTTCCAAAACTCGTTAACTTATGCATTCCAGATTCAAAACAATTGGCCTCCAATAAAACGCTCAAACGGTTAGGATTCCAATTTGGAACTAAGGACAGCGCCATCTCTCGGGAGTTTGGTAATTTTAGCTATAGAACCAATCGGCTTGAACCTCCCCGTTGGACGGGCCACTTTCGCTTCAGGCTTCCATATTTGAATTGCATGACCGTTGTGTTTATTGTTATTTTTTTATCGCCGGCTCAAATGGCTTCAGGATATTGTGATGGCCAGTGATAAAAAGGATTCGATATTTTGTTGGCTGTTTTTGGTAACGGAAAGTCAACAATTATAAGATGAAAGGATTTTTATGAAAAACTATAGGGTCTTTTATTTTAATTTTCTTGTAAAAATTACAACAACCACACCAAAATAAAGAAAATATGAATTTTCTGTCTCAGTGGTAAAGATCCAATATTAAAAAAAAAACTGTTATTTCAAAATATTGCCGTCTCCTTTACATAATTGAAATGAGTAGCAGAAAGTGCTATTCATCTTGATGTCACTTGAAGGAAAAGAAAAACCTTTAATGAAAATATGAACTAGGTAGCCTTGGAACGGTTTTAAAAAGTATAAATCAACATTTGTCGTGAGAACATTAATTTTAGGGAAACTGACAGAACGCACAAAGGAGCCTTTTCAAACGGCCGCAGGTCGAATTTCAAGGAACATCGCTCCCCCGTAAGGTTCAAACTACGACATAAATACAGAAGGATCACTTTGTAAAAAGCTACTGAGCTTTTCTGCCACTAATTGCACTTAATTTTCAGTTTTTTATTATTATTATAGGTAAATAGATAAATATAGAGCTTAGAGATCTTCATTCGGAAGCTGTTAATTCGTGAAATGTACTAAAATATTTCTTGAATATATTCACTTTATTTACTTTATCATTTGTTAATCTGCTACACTGAAGACCTTCGTAACTGGATGTTCAAAATTTAATATACCTACTCGTAACCATAAGTTTTCTGAAATTCAGATTTCGGATTTTCAATTTATTTTCAAACTCTCTTTTATGTCACACAAGTAACCGGTCTGTTCTAATTTACGCCGCCACTTGCAGTATTTTCTCGACGACAAACTTTTTATGAAATACCTCGCTGAGTAATAACACTGTTCCAAATGCCGTAATTTATGTACCGTCGAGCGTGGTGAAATGCAAATAGCGTTAAACTCTCATCGTTCTGTTAAAGTTGTTTTCAGCGTTTTATTTGCGGAATGAACTTTCTTTTTATGACTAGTCTGTTGATTTTTGAACGATAGTATTTAATTTGCAATTGTTTATTAATTTAGGTACCTGGAATGATAAATAGCCATAGAATCTTGTTCATTGTGGTGTGACTTGGGCTCTCATGTGTTCAAACATAAGTTCGTATTTACCTTTGATTTTCTATGCGCAAAAATCAATTAAAATTTACCACTGAGGCTTTTAGATGAAGGGAAACATGACGGTAACACCTGTCGAAGTATATCTGACCAACAATTCTTAGAATAAATGTTTAGGAACCGCGTCAGGCCCGTTTGGGGATTAGCCCAAACTCATGAGAAACCTGAACTCATCAGACGTGGGTTGTTGTTGGCAACAATAAGGGTCACCGCGAGTGAAAATTCCGCTAGGGGCGCTAGTAGCGTTGGTGTCGACTAAGAGAGTGCGCCCACGGGAAACTTTTGACGCCGGTGACAGTTTTGTCACGTCAAGTCCAAGGAGATGTACTTATAGAGATGCGCCCACGGGTGACTGCCTGTGATGGCTGAGATACGTGTCAAGCTCGTGAACGGGTGCTGTCTGTGGGGTCCGGTCTGTTCATGCTTGCAAGGACGTTTAAAAATAATCATTAGCTTTAAAGTCAATCATTTTAAGCGAGAGCTCATCATGTTCTTATTGACATGTATTAATGAACTCTTTTATACATGATGTATTTCATTATTTATTGACATTTTGAGACTGTCGACATCTATGGAATTTATATTTATTTGATAATGGAGGCCATCTCCATAATTTTTTTTTTTCTGGACCCTTGGAGACTATACATCTCTAAGATCTTCGATATAAGTTTAAGTTAGGGACTATACATCCCTTCAATGTAATTTTAGTACGTACCTATATGTATATTTTATACATGTAATGTAAATTTTGAAAAAAAAGCCTTCTGCTTGAGTTTGTTGCGGCGCTTCTTCTCAAGCAATGTGTCTAGGAAGCGCTGGTAAATTCTCTTTTTGACCTGTAAAAGTGCCCCTATGTGGCCAATTTGCTGAATAAATGATTGAATTTTGAATTTTGACTTTTGTCACGCGTGACTTTTTCTTCGGTTCGCTATGGAGACGTGACTTTTGAGGTGGCAGAAACTTTTTTGTCACGGCGACAAAAGTCACCCGTCTAAGGCAGCCATTGGCCATTTTGCGTGGTTTGACATTGACAGCCGATGCATCCCTTTCCATCCAATCACCGCCTCGAATGCTGTTTCAAACGCTAGTGGCAGAGGGTGAGCAGATACGGTGGCACTCGCTGATTACTTAGAATAGAATAGAAAAACATTTTACTGTCACACACTTTAAAACATAATAACAAAAAAAAAACACAATTAGGTACATTTTTAAGGAGAAAAATAAATAAATAATAACAGAAGAAATAAAAGAAAATAGCACAAATAATACATAGGTGCCTTAAAAAAACAATAGAATGGGGACTATCGTTTCTTTGCTCACCAGTTGGCGCCACTGTTGACTGAGGTCCAGAGGTATAGCTGTCAAAGGTGACTATAAGATCGGCGCCGAAACATAGTTTTAAATCTTGAATCTCATTAAGTTTATTAATTATAAATAACTATCATCATATCGAGTAGCTATGCCGCAATGTTGTGCAGTTCCGTTTTGTTCGGTTTTTTTTTATTTTTTTTCATTGCGGTCACATTGATCGCCAAATAATCCATATTTGTGAAAAGTGAATGTTATTGGACCTCACGCGATACTAGCGCCTCTAGTAGCAAATTCACACGCGATAGCCCCCATTGTGACAAAGGGGGCGGACTCAGCGTGTGCTGTGAACGAGGGCCGGAGCCTGCCGTGTCACAGCGCTGGTTTTCAGTCCATCTCTGAGATTAGTAACACATTGGCAAAGGCTGCGGGTTGGTCGAAACAACAACTTACTAGACATTTTTATACTAGCCATACGTGTTGAAAACATCTTTACAAACCCGTGCCAAGATTCTCTTATCACCCCTTAATCTGCCCATTAAATGGCAATGATGGCCAGCAATAAGCTAGACAAATGAGAATAATTCGATGTTCTAGATTCTAGAATAACGGTCGTTTGGCAAGATTTACTCGTCAGAATTAGGGTTCCTTAGGTCTTTCTTTGAAAAAAAATTTATACTCAGCCAGTATTTATCTTTATTAACATGGGTTTACTTGCCTGCTTAGTTTTGTTTTTAACTAGGTGTTTCTAGCGGTTTTGTTTGATCTACAAATCCGTTTACAAGCACTTGAATCGAATTAGCAATCTCAATGGACCGATATTTTTTTCTACTGAGAACAATTTAAAAATTCGAACAACTTCGAATTAATACGTCGAACTGCAACGAAACTTCCATTCGTTTACTCCCAGCCAGGACGGGAAATACTAATGAAGTAGTTCATTTTTTCGAGGTAATTGGCCGGTTGGACGGCGTTCTTTTGTCAGCCATTTTCTTTGCATTTTGAATTTCGAATGCAACGGGTTTTTAAGGAACATTCTTCGTTTAAACTGATTTGAACGGAGCCTTTAACTAGATTTTTGTAAAGTGAGTAGTTTGCAGCTGGCTTACGAACTTCGTTTTGGTTTTGTCGAAGGAAAATTTTCATCATATTGTTGGATATGAAAGGCATGTCAACTTTTATACTCCATTACCTTTTTTTTTGGAAGCATTTTCATACCTTTTTGGCCAATTACTTTTGTAGCTCAACTATCTGTGCAAATCGAGGGCGAGTGCGTGTTGCTAGTGTAAAAGTGAAAAAAAAAAAACTCAATTCCTAGTAATTTGGTTTAGTTGCCGCTTCATTTAAATAAATCTTTACGAACTTGCAACAGCAGATATCTTCTGTTAAAAGCTAAAGTATCTGTCTACAATAAAACTAACGTAGGTACTTCGTCTTTTGTCTTCGGACGGGAATAGCATTGAAGTTTTAATTAAGCCGTTAGTTAAACCGGCCCGAAGAGTCGAACGCGGCTGACGTTCCGTGATCGATATTCGAATTTCAAAATGGGAACAGCCAGTGCGGGGAAGTATTGTTCTCAACAACAACAATAGTACATTATTGCAGAGGACGCCAAGTAGCTCATTGCCGGACAAGTCAGAGAAGGCTGAGCGAAGCGAATTATGCGGCGTATGTGGCCAATTTGCTGAACAAATGATTGAATTTGAATTTGGGAACGCTACTATTTAACCGAATTCCACGCGGACGAAGATGTGGGCAGAAGCTAGTTAAAAATATAGCGTGAAGACATCCGACACGGCAAGTTTCAAAGCGCTGCTCAGAGAAGCGCGAATTCTTCGGACTATCTTTTGATTTCAAGTTTTAGACGCGATTTCTTCTACAGATTTATTATTACTATAGATTAATAATTAACTTAAGCGAGAGCAAAATAACCGTGGTGTCCTAGTGGTTCGACCTACCGCCTCTCATGCAGAGGGTCGGGGGTTCAATACATTAAAAAAAACTTCAGGTGATTATCAAATTTAACGCCAAATGTTTGATCAGCTATTAATCAGACAATAACTTTATCGGCATTTTTTTATGTCTATGGCGTCTCTACTCTTTATCTCTCTAATAAACTAAAACTTCTTCTATTCCTTTAGGTACTTTCCCCATTCCATTCTGACCTCACCCATAGGCCCCATAACCTGCCAACTTATCACTCAAGAGGATATACTACCGGCCGTAACTGCATACAAACGTAGTCCCGTGGTAGTCCCCTATTTCCTCCCTGTTTAATTACGTTAGAGCAATGTTATTTTTTTGTACAAATCTATCCTTACCTTTTCCATTCCGGTATGTTTTGTTTTTCTGAATAATTGTTGTATTTTAAGAATAACAGACCCTCGAAAAGTACGAAAATTGCCACTTTTCAAGTGCCGTAAATAGACGCGCAGTAAAAAAAAAACAACGCTTATAAAAGAAAAAATAAAAAAACAGTGGCATAGCCAAAACCATTGTTATAACATATGCGAAAGAAAAATTCAATTTGGTCCATTTTTGGAAGAGGAACCCCCTATGTTCCTCTTCCAAAAATGGACCAAATTACGACAAATTACTACGAAACCCTGTTTTCGTCCATTTTGTAGGTTAAATTGTTCCGAGCTGCTGTCGTCCCTATCGCACTATTGCCACCTGGAGCGAATGCAGAGTGACAGCAATAGATTTTTCAAATACCTATTTTTTGGATAGCCTATCCTCTTAAAGTCAAGCTATTTCAAAACATGTGTAAAACCTTTTACGGCTCAAATTACGGTGGCTGCAATCCTTTAGAGGCCGTAAAACGCTCGTTGAGTGTATCCATACAGAAGGTTATAAAGCTTACAAAGTTTTAAAAGCACCGGTAAAACTTCGAAAGCTTGACGACTTTCGGATCATTAATAAAATAGTTTAAGTATTGCGGAGTTCTGTTGTTTACATTAAAGTGAGTATGTGGTTCGACCTACCGCCTCTCATGCCGAGGGTCGGGGGTTCGATTCCGGCTCGCACATCTAAGTTTACTTACGTGTGAAATTCAATTTGAATTTACCATGAGCTTTTCGGTGAAGGATAACATCGTGAGGAAACCTGCACGCATCTGCGAAGTAATTCAAATATGTGTGTGAAGTCCCCAATCCGCACTGGGGCCGCGTGGGGACTATAGCCCAAACCCTCTCATGATGAGGGGAGGCCTGGGCCCAGCAGTGGGACGCAAATAGGCTGTAGTAGTAGAGTATGTTCGAGTGTAAGATTGTTGCCCGCTGCTTAGTTTTCGTTGAAATGTATACCTCCATCGCTAAACGTCTAGTGCATCGCTAACTAGTGCTTGAACAAGTCTTAAAAAGTAGCTAAATGCTACTATGAAAAGAGATGAAAAGTAGCCTATGTCCTTTCCCGCAACTCCAACTATCTCCATGCCAAATTTCATCCAGATCGCTCAAGCGGTTGAAGCGTGAAGAGGTAACAGACAGACAGACAGTTACTTTCGCATTTATAATATTAGTATGGATATTAAGTCTATCACTGTAAAAACATTACGCACCTATTAAAAGAAACAGTCACTTTGTTCACGTTTGAAACACTGCCCTACACTTACAAATAAAAATATTCTCCGAAATATATTTTGAACCTTATAATTACTTTTCACTTATTATGAAAATCCACTGACTAAAATGCCCCCAAATTATACATGACATACATATATTTTAATGATGGACGTATAATCTAATGAGATACGAATTGTAACACGATCAAACTTCCCCGGCCTAACGTAGATACATGTCATGTGTCCCCACTTCATTGGTGTCCAATCCAAAGTTAAACTTATATCGTGACACTAAAGCTGGGTCACATTTTTTCAACAACGAGACGAGTTTTTAGATACTGAGAAACAGTTTCGAAAAAAGTTTTTTTAAAAACGCTTATTGTGACGCACGCTCGGTGACAGAACTTTGGATTGGACACCTTGGAAGTGGGGACATATTACGTGTACGTTAGCCTAGACCGGGTCTGTATTATTTACGTCTATGAGTTTTCACAATTGATTTGGAAACTGAATATTTGAATCACAGGTAAGGTTAATCGAGCCAATATAGGTATTATATTGGTTCGAACAATAACCTTACCTTACTCAAAACCTTTCATCACTCTATAACTTCAAACTGAAATCATTAAAATTCGGCCTCGATCACTTTCATTACCAAAATTCTGGCATCGAGCCAACTCAATATCCACCCAATTTTAAACCTTTTTAGGCTCTTTCCAGTTTGCATGGTCTTCTACAAAGTGATTGGTCTGCTTTGAACAGCTGTTAGTAAGATCTGTGCCCAACGCAATCAATGCTGTTGGCCAAATGTTTGGACAGTTGTTTGCGCGGTTGACAAATGTTACTTTCGTGTTTGGGTCGTTAATGAATGAGCTTTTGAAACAGTTACCTAATTGCTGGTTTCGGATAGAATTTGAACCTTGTTTGATTTTCAGTATCAGTATTGAATGAAGTCCATACATAATTACTACTATTATAAAAGCGATAGTAACGTATCACGAAAATCATCTCACAGATGATGAGAAAGGGTTCTAGTATCTAGGTATAAAAAAATATTTTGAAGAAGTCTCAAGTGGAAGAGCTATAAAGGTTACAACCACTTTATTCTATTTTTCAACGAAAGAATGTCAGCAGTCAAGCATAAGCAAACAAGAACGCTACCGTCTGCTATGTAAATAACCCATGCGAATTAACATTTTATACGAAAGTATTTAGGAGCGTGGTAAGAGCCTCTTGACCTGACGTACAGTCGTCAAGTTTTGTTTGCATTACTCTCACAAAGCCCCAGCAGCAGAGGATTTGGAATGTTAAATAATCAATGCAATAAGTATAAAAGTATACTTTTTCACAACAGTTTGAGGTGACATTTGAAAATGTTCCAAATAGGTACCGGTCTACGTTCCCGACCAATCTTTAAGAAAGCAAATAACTATTATTATAGGTACTTATTAGTTTCTTTTTGTTAAAGGTTTTTATCGATGATTTATAAAATCAAACAGTTTACAACTAAAAAACAAATACAATTAAAACTAACTACCTATTTAAAAACAAATATGTAAGTAACAAATGTTTTATATTAGTTATGTCGATATGTCAAACAAAGTTAATGTAGGTAGCTAGGTAGAAAAAGAAATAATGAGAGAAAAAGGACAATTTGTATAATAGTAAGACGCTAAAATAAAAATAAAAACTTTTTAAAAACAAGCTTTTATTAAAGTACACGCCAAGACGGATAAAACGAGTCCAAACTCGTTTAACGAGAGATCTTCTACTACCTAAAGTCCAGCGCCTTCACATTTCAACACGCTTCAATGTATTTAAAAAGCATCACCAACACATGTGTGCGTGCTGAGACAGCCATCAACTATGCGTTGAGAGTGTTGGTGGTGCTGTTTAAAAAATATAAAAAAAGTTGAAGCGTTTTGAAATCTGAAGTCGCTATGGCCACCATGCTTTCCATCATCAGATCAGCTCCATGACATTGTAGTGTATGCCTCAATTCATAGTTTTACAGTAGCTTCTTAGTTTACCGCGACATAAAACACGTATTGCTTAAGTTAACACTTTTAGAAAGTATATATTCTTTGTAACGCTATTATTAAGTATTCCTTTTGGAGATACAATAAACGCTATACCAATATCATGGTGTTTATCTCTCTGAACATACTTCATGGCGACCTTGCCTAAAAACGAATATTGGAGCTCAAGACTATCTCAAGATAATGAAGCACAGAAGATTTTTTTTTTTCAATAATAAAAACTGAAGACTGATTTTTCTGACGGCAATAATGAAGAACATCGGAAGATTTTAATATTAGAAGAATGAAGAAGAACCAATATCAAAAATCGAGATAGAAGAATGAAGAAAATTGTTAAGAAATAATCAGAAAAGAAATCAAGAGCGAAGAATGGACACTTATCAAGAAGACTGAAGAAAACACATGTTAAGAAGACAGAAGAGGACACATGTAAAGAAGAATGAAAATAACTTTTATAAAGAAGAAAGAAGAGAACACATATAAAGAAGACAGAAGAGGTGTCCAGGGTTTCCCGGCCCAGTTCGAGGAGTCCAGGGTTTCCCGGCTCATGTTCGAGGTGTCCAGGGTTTCCCGGCCCACCCCAGGCAGTTCCCGGAGCACGCCGCCGCGTGTCCCCTCGTGCTGCGTCAGCGCCTCGTGTCGCCGCGCCGCGCGTCCGCCGCCAGCAACATGATGCCCCGTGACCTCGATTCGGTACCATGCGATGTTATTGTTAAGTAAGTGGTTATAATATTTTTTTATTTGATGTTTAATGTGTGTAGTTATGGGTAGAAATAACTATAATTTGATAATATGTGTGATGATTTACGAGAGTTAAATAAAAAGTTAGAGTATATTAGAGAGTACTTAGTTAAAATTGGTCCAGAGCGACGTCAAAAGAATATCGCTTATAAAAAGTTAGAAGAAGCTAACGTATTGTATAAAAGTTTGGACTATATCGTGTCTCAAGTGAATGATGAAATAGAATCATTAAAGCTAGATATATTAGAGGTAGAATCCTTAAAGAAGGTAGTTCAAAATATCCACTCTGTGTTCGAGAAAATCCAGTCTTTAGTTACATTTGTAGATACTAGTAGTCAGACGAGTTTAGAATATTCTGACAACATGGCCGACTTCGATATTAAGACAGCCATTGCACTGTTGCCTGTAATGACGGGACAGGAGCATGTCACAAGACAGTTAGTAGATGGAATCTCGCTGTATAATTCCATGATTTCTGATGCAACAAAGAGCCAGTTAATTAATTTTGTCTTAAAAACGAGACTTTCAGCCAATGCCAAATTGAGGTTAAAATCCAGTTACAGCTCTGCGAACGATTTGGTAGACGACATTAAGAAGTTTTTGCTTCCTAAAAAATGCGCAGATGCAATTCAGGCACAACTCTTTAGCGCTAAACAAGGACGTAGGTCAATAGAGTCCTTTGGAACTGAGTTAGAGGAACTCTTTGTTAACTTAACTATAGCTCAATCGCAGGACGATAGTACTACATTTGATAGCTTACGTCGAATAAATGAGAAAACAGCAATCAAACGCTTCGCTAACGGTTTGTCAGACCAGCGGCTTAGCACAATCATATCATCTCGGCAGTTTTCATCGCTTCCTGAAGCCATCAGGGCTGCAGTTGACGAGCAAATCTCATCTAGTAGTGACCAGCAGCATGTTATGCAGTATGGGTGCACATACAATAATAATAGATTCCATAAAAGAAGTCCTCGTGCCTCTCGTGGAAATTATCAAAATACTCAAGGTTATAATCAAAGGAATTATCACTATCAACCGAGAACTCCCTTTATAAATCAAGGTAGTAGAAATGAACATCCTGTGGGTCAGCGCATTTTTAGATCACGTGGAGCGCGCCCCGCGCCGCGTGGCCGCGGGCCGACGCGCGCGCCGCCGACTCAGCGCATTCAGCACGCTACTGAACAAAGCGACCGCAATTTAGGGTCCCGCAATTACTATCATGAAAATCAGTTTTTTCGTACCTAAAGTAGTTAATGAGTCCATATTTAGTTATAACAATTATAATGTAGTGAAATGCCATATCGAAGGTAACGTAGAATTAGACCTATTAATAGATAGTGGAGCTAGTTTATATGTGATAAAATATGAGTATTTAGAGAAGAATACCAATTTGCTTTCTCAGTTAATTGAAGATAGGCTGATAATTAAGGGTATAAGTGGTAATTTGGAGTCGGAAGGTTATATTTTCTTGAACTTCATAATTGACAATATAGCATTCAACGAGAAGTTTTACGTTTTTAAGCACTTATCTTGTGCAGCTGAAGGTATTATAGGTCAGAATTTTTTCAAGAGATATAATGCTATACTTGATTATAAGAACGGAACTCTAAGTTTAGAAAATAATAATAAGTCTCTAGTAATTAAAGTTGACAACAGTAAAGTCTACTCGTATGATATTCAGCCGCGTTGCGAAGTCATCATTCACATTCCCACGGTACATACTGAGGATTGCGTAATTTTAGCCAAGGAAATAAAGAAAGGAATTTTTGTCGCAGGGGTTATTTCGAAACCAAAAAATGGTCGAATACCAGTTAGAATTTTGAATACGACAGACTCTAACGTAAATGTAAATGTTTCAGAGTTTGAAATGTTGAGCTTGAATAACTTCGAAGTTTGTCAATTTGATGAACAAAAGATAGACCCTGATAGGATTAAGAAATTATTCCATCTACTCGACTTACCTTCTTATCTCAACGAAGAAGAACAAATCAGCATAGAAAACATATGTGCCAAGTATGCAGATATTTTTCATATGCCAGGTGACAAACTGACTACGACTAACTTGTTAGAACATTCCATTAAATTGAAACAGGACATTAATCCAGTGTATGTCAAGCCTTACAGAATACCTAACTCATTAAAAGGCGAAGTCCAAAGACAAATTCAAGATATGTTGGACAACGACATCATCGAAGAAAGCACCTCCGAGTGGTCCAGCCCGGTGCTATTGGTTCCTAAAAAATCTGATAAATCAGGAAATAAAAAATGGAGGCTTGTAATTGATTATCGTCAATTAAATAATAAGATACAAGACGATAAATTTCCATTACCTAACATTTCTGAAATTTTAGATTCACTTTCAGGAAATATTTATTTTTCGAAATTAGATCTATCACAGTCATATTATCAAATGAGTTTAGATAAAAATTCCCGGAAATATACAAGTTTTTGTACGGACAAAATGTATCAAATGAAACGATGTCCAATGGGTCTGAAAACATCTCCCAGTTCTTTTAGCAGACTCATGACAATTGCTATGTCAGGTTTAAATTATCAGAAATGCTTTATTTACCTTGACGACTGTATAGTTGTTGGAAATTGTTTAGAAACTCATAATAAAAATTTAATAAGCGTTATGGAAAGATTACGTAAAGTTAACTTAAAGCTTAACCCACATAAATGTGAATTTTTGAGGAAAGAAATAATGTACTTAGGCCATAAAATTACATCAGAAGGTATTTTCCCAGATCCATCAAAAATTGAAACTTTACAGAAATACCCACGGCCTACGAATGTCGATGACGTCAAAAGATTTATCGCATTCGCTAATTACTACAGACGTTTTATAAATAAATTTGCTGAGATAGCCTTTTCATTAAATTGTTTATGTAAGAAAAATGTACCATTTGTCTGGACATCAGAATGTGAATCAGCATTCCAAAATTTGAGAAAAGTTCTCATGAATCCACCAGTTTTAGACTATCCAGATTTTTCTGAGAACAACATGTTTACGTTGCATACAGATGCCTCAAGATCAGGATTAGGCGCCGTACTGTCTAACAGCAATGGTAAAGTTGTAGCGTACGCTAGTCGTAACTTAAAACCCGCTGAAACGCGATACCCAGTGATAGAACTCGAGTTATTAGCCATCGTTTGGGCTGTAAGACATTTTAGACCGTATTTGTATGGTAAAAAGTTCAAAATTTTCACTGACCATAAACCTTTGAAATATCTCTTTGGTATGACCGATCCTTCGAGTAGATTAACTAAATTTAGACTTTATTTGGAAGAATATGATTTTGAAATTGATTATTTGCCAGGGCGAAACAATGCAGCTGCAGACGCATTGAGTCGTTTAACTGTTACTTCTCAAAATTTAAAAGACCTTAGAGAAAACGTTGTATCGGTCATGACTAGAGCTCAAACTCGACAACTACGAAATCAAGTAGACGCCGACACGACTGACTTACCACAAAGAGACATTCCCACAACTTCCAGGCCTGATCAACCCGGAGTAGTGGAAATTCTCCAACGACCAAAAGACTGTACAGAACTAGTTCTTTCCCCAGTTAAAAATTATCTGAAAAGTATTGAAAAGCTAGATAGAGTAGCTAGTGATAGCGGTCAGTGTATATTTGTACCTGATAAATCCGCTGTAGTTGTAATGTCTCGATCGTTATCGACCGTAAGTGTGTTAGCGAGAGAATTACAAACTTTATGCAACAAGTTAGATATAAACGAGCTCGTTATTATAAAGAAAAAGGATATCCAATATTACGTAAAGTACTTGTTGAAAGAAATAACTAATTTAAAAGGAAAAATACCTAGGTTTCTCGTTACGAAAGATGTAACCAGAGTCACTGATAGAGATACACAAATAGTTATATTAAATGACTTCCATTTGTTACCTACCAGTGGTCATGCTGGGGTAAACAGAATGTTGAATAATATCAAAAGATATTACTTTTGGCCAGGAATGACTAATGACGTCAAAAAATGTAAAAGTTGTCAAATACAAAAACATGCTAATAGACATGTTCGACAACCTATGGTTATAACTACAACTCCGAGTAGTGCATTTGAAAGAATAAGTTTAGATATAATGGGCCCAATAGACGTAGATAATTATAGTAATAGATATATTTTAACTATACAATGTAATTTAACTAAATATGTAGAAGCTTACCCAATAGATAAAAAGGAGAGTGAATTAGTAGCTAGATTATTAGTGAATAATTTTATTTTACGTTATGGCATTCCGAATGAAATAATTACCGACCAAGGAAAAGAGTTCATGTCATCAGTTATGTCTGAAATTTGCACCTTATTGAATATCAGAAAACTGAATTCAACTGCTTACCATCATGAAACCTTAGGTGGAGTTGAGAATACGCATAAAAGTCTAGGAGCTTACCTCCGCATCCAATGTAACAATAATAAGACTGATTGGAGCACTTGGTTACCGTTTTGGTGTTTTTCATTTAACAACACAGTACACTCAGAGACAAAATATAGTCCATTCGAATTAGTGTTTGGAAAACCATGTAATTTACCTAATAATTTAAATAGTATTGTAGAACCATTGTACAATCACGAAAGTAAGCAAAAAGATTATTATGATAAAAGGGCAAATCCGATTACATATAATAAAGGTGATTTAATTTTAATTAAGAATCAAGTAGGAAATAAGTTAAACAATGTTTTTAACGGACCATATGAAGTTGTGGAAGAAATTCCACCAAATGTAAAAATTTTGAAAAATCGTAAAGAATATGTTATACATAAGAATAACACTAGACTGTTCAATGTTTAATTTTTGTATTGAGTAAAATTCAATGTTTTTTTTTTCTTTAGATAGTAAGCTATGTTGAAACTTTAAGTAATATGTGTTGTCGTTTTCTTCGCCACCGGGGGGGTGAAGGGTACTTTTCCAGGGAGGTGTAGTGTATGCCTCAATTCATAGTTTTACAGTAGCTTCTTAGTTTACCGCGACATAAAACACGTATTGCTTAAGTTAACACTTTTAGAAAGTATATATTCTTTGTAACGCTATTATTAAGTATTCCTTTTGGAGATACAATAAACGCTATACCAATATCATGGTGTTTATCTCTCTGAACATACTTCAACATAATAATTTGGCATTGTCATCCGATTTACACATGCATGCACAATTTCAGCTCAATCGGTAACCGGGAAGTGGATCAAATTTAACTATAATATTTGATTACAGACAAACTTCAGGACTACTATATACACTACTACAATAGCCTATTTACGGCCCACTGCTGGGCACGGGCCTCCTCTCATCACGAGAGGGTTTGGGCTATAGTCCCCACGCGGGCCCAGTGCGGATTGCGGACTTCACACACATCTTTGAATTACTTCGCAGGTGCGTGCAGGTTTCCTCACGATGTTTTCCTTCACCGAAAAGCTCAGTGGTAAATTTAAATTGAATTTTGCACATAAGTAAACTCAGAGGTGCGAGCCGGATCGAACCACCGTCCCTCTGCATGAGAGGCATAGGTCGAACCACTAGGCCACCACGGCTTCAACTTCAGGACAGGTGAAACTAAATAAAAGCTTGTAAAAAGAAAACATATTGCACTGACGCGATATCGTGTTTACTTGCTAAATCGAACTAACTTCAACTGTTTAAAGAAGGTCAGTGACGCTCGTGAGAAATAGCCCTAACCTTAGATAAATCGTTCTGTCTACGGTTACAGTCCCGTCAATAATGTATGCTTTTTCGGACCGTATTACAAAGGGATAGAACAAAAAGGAGTAACAAATATTGATGACCTTAAGTTCCTAACTCGTGAGCGTTTCAAACATTATCACGGGTCAAATATTTTTTTGATAAATCTAATCGAACTGACCACTTGGATTTTTTGGTACCTAGGTAAGTAAGACGTAATTCTAAAACCATTCCGGTATCAGATACCGGATAGGTTTTAGAATAGAATCCATTCTTGAATTACGTTTTTTTGAAAACCAAGAATTTTTTAAACTTGTGTATGAACGCGTAAGTAAAAAATACACGTCCTTTTATAGGCAGGTATTGTTCTAATATTCAACTAGCTAATAAAATAGGTAGACGTAATGACATGAGTTATTAATTATGTCCTGATTTAATTACTGCTGTTGAGGACATTCCGTGAGGAGAAGCCGTGGTGGGATAGTGGTTCGACCTACCGCCTCTCATGCAGAGAGTCGGGGGTTCGATTCCGGCTCGCACCTCTAAGTTTACTTATGTGCGAAGTTCAATTTGAATTTACCACTGAGATTGTCGGTGAAGAAAAACATCGTGAGGAAACCTGCACGCATCTGCGAAGTAATTCAAAGATGTGTGTGAAGTCCCCAATCCGCACTGGGCCCGCGTGGGCACTATAGCCCAAACCCTCTCGCGATGAGAGGAGGCCTGTGCCCAGCAGTGGGACGCAAATAGGCTGTAGTAGCAGTAGTTGAGGACATACCGCTCCTAAACAGTCGATTTGTTCCAGATAATGTCGATGGCGCGATTAGCTACAGCGACGCTGCTACTTGCGGCTGCTGCGAGCGCGCTGCGGTGCTGGCGCTGCGGCCAGTACAGCGACGGCGTCGGCAGCATCACGCCCTGTGCCAACCGCAGCGCCGCCGTGCTCGGCGACTGCCGCAGCGACGCAAGATACTGCATCGTGAGTGTGATCATGTAACCATTGTACTAGTGAACTGCTGGCGCTGCGGCCAGTACAGCGACGGCGTCGGCAGCATCACGCCCTGTGCCAACCGCAGCGCCGCCGTGCTCGGCGACTGCCGCAGCGACGCAAGATACTGCATCGTGAGTGTGATCATGTAACCATTGTACTAGTGAACTGCTGGCGCTGCGGCCAGGACAGCGACGGCGTCGGCAGCATCACGCCCTGTGCCAACCGCAGCGCCGCCGTGCTCGGCGACTGCCGCAGCGACGCAAGATACTGCATCGTGAGTGTGATCATGTAACCATTGTACTAGTGAACTGCTGGCGCTGCGGCTAGTACAGCGACGGCGTCGGCAGCATCACGCCCTGTGCCAACCGCAGCGCCGCCGTGCTCGGCGACTGCCGCAGCGACGCAACATACTGCATCGTGAGTGTGATCATGTAACCATTGTACTAGTGAACTGCTGGCGCTGCGGCCAGTACAGCGACGGCGTCGGCAGCATCACGCCCTGCGCCAACCGCAGCGCCGCCGTGCTCGGCGACTGCCGCAGCGACGCAAGATACTGCATCGTGAGTGTGATCATGTAACCATTGTACTAGTGAACTGCTGGCGCTGCGGCCAGTACAGCGACGACGTCGGCAGCATCACGCCCTGCGCCAACCGCAGCGCCGCCGTGCTCGGCGACTGCCGCAGCGACGCAAGATACTGCATCGTGAGTGTGATCATGTAACCATTGTACTAGTGAACTGCTGGCGCTGCGGCCAGTACAGCGACGGCGTCGGCAGCATCACGCCCTGCGCCAACCGCAGCGCCGCCGTGCTCGGCGACTGCCGCAGCGACGCAAGATACTGCATCGTGAGTGTGATCATGTAACCATTGTACTAGTGAACTGCTGGCGCTGCGGCCAGTACAGCGACGGCGTCGGCAGCATCACGCCCTGTGCCAACCGCAGCGCCGCCGTGCTCGGCGACTGCCGCAGCGACGCCAGATACTGCATCGTGAGTGTGATCATGTAACCATTGTACTAGTGAACTGCTGGCGCTGCGGCCAGGACAGCGACGGCGTCGGCAGCATCACGCCCTGCGCCAACCGCAGCGCGCCGTGCTCGGCGACTGCCGCAGCGACGCCAGATACTGTATAGTGAGTGTGATCATGTAACCATTGTACTAGTGAACTGCTGGCGCTGCGGCCAGTACAGCGACGGCGTCGGCAGCATCACGCCCTGTGCCAACCGCAGCGCCGCCGTGCTGGGGGACTGCCGCAGCGACGCTAGATAGGTACTGCATCGTGAGTGTGATCATGTAACCATTGTACTAGTGAACTGCTGGCGCTGCGGCCAGGACAGCGACGGCGTCGGCAGCATCACGCCCTGCGCCAACCGCAGCGCCGCCATGCTCGATGTCATGACGCCAGATACTGCATCGTGAGTGTGATCATGTAATCATTGTACTAGTGAACTGCTGGCGCTGCGGCCTGCATATACTGCATCGGGAACGTTTCCATTATTTTTTACAGTATCTAGTTATTAACAAAATTGATGCGAAACGGTCCAGACTTAGCATGTATCAGCTGGAAAGACAACGATGGTCTTTCGTCGAGACCGCTCGGTGAGAAAACATAGAAGGTAACATTTTTGGTGAGGTAGGACCCGGTGGTACGTTCGGGTTGGTACTCCACCGTCTAATCCGCTAACTTGCCGCCAAATAGCAGTGCTCACACTGTTGTTTTCCGGTAAGTTAAGGCAGCCGGTGACATAACTGCCACAGACGCATTCCATCTTAGGCCTCAGGGTACGCAACGACTCTCTCAAGATCTCATGGTTTCTTAATAAGAATGCTGCATTTGCGTAAATAAAATGTACCTACCTAAACTTTGCTGGTGGCAGGACTTAAGTACAGTAGAAAATTCTGAAAAAAGTCGAATGATTTTTTCATGATATTTTGAAAATTATCGCCACGGTCATTTTCGTTCCGGTTCATATCTTTCATATTTGGTTTCTGCCTGACCAACTAATTACCATCATTGCATATACAAAAGCCGATACTATTGGTCGTAGAAGCCTGTCTTCGAAATACAACGCTGCGTTTTTTTATTCTATTAAATTCGGTTATCGCGTTTCCGCGGAATAAAAGAATACGTTTTATAAACCAGCCTATTTCCTTTTCTTGGGACTTCAACTCTCTCCATACCAAATTTCCATCAAATTCGGTCAGGCGAGCATGAAGAGCTAGGTAACATAGATTAGTCTAGATTTCATAATCGATTTCATAATTGTGGGGTGATTGACTTCATTTTCTGATTATAAACACTATGAGACAGGTCATCACGCGATAAAACTCGAGAAAAAGGCTATTTATTTTTACCTTTTTAGCTCATTTGGGTCCATTTTCTGATGCCAAAATCAAAGCACGTGTTGGCGCTAAAATAGAGCTCACGCAGGCTGCCATTTCCAGCCAATACCGTTGAAATATGACGCTCGAGTTGAGAAAGGATCACCTTCGCAATCAATCTTCACGAACTGGAAAAAAAACATGTATTTACTGACGCGAGAAATATAAAGAATTGTTTTGGAACGAGACATAAAATTCTATTGATTACACGGACGTATAAAAATATTGTCGATTTTGGATGGTATTCCTAGTATTAATTTTTTTAAATTTTGAATGGTATGGAGATAGTTGGAGTCCGGGAAATTTTTTTACTAGTTTGAAGTGGCTCGTATGAGATTTTTCTCAGACAAGATGACATGAAAGACAAAAACTTGGGACCCCAGATTCTTATCAGATCATGTTACGTATAAGTTGAAGAGTTTCGAAACTCTCGAGTAAGATGGGCTTGGATAAGAAACCTTTTTGACATTTCTTGAATGGCTACATTTGAATTTTATAAGCCAAAGGATAGCGGGAGCGAGTTAAAAAAATTGTGACAACTTCGTAACGAGAGTAATAGAAACGAAAAGGAATTTTAATGCATTTTTTATGGCTGACATTGAGAAACTCTTTAAATGGATGCATTCTGGGTAATTACCACTCGACATTGGGAAAGACGGTAGACCAGCTGTTGGTAAACCTCCAATAAGATGGAGTGACGACCTTGTAAAAACCGCGGGAACGCGGTGGATGCGAGTGGCACAAGACCGGTCCGAGTGGCGCGCCTTGGGGGAGGCCTATGTCCAGCAGTGGACATCTATCGGCTGAAATGATGATGATGATGATTGGGAAACTGTTCATCTTCACAATGTGAAACCACCTCCATACAACTATAGACTGCCAGAAGTCCCTTAATTCTCAGTTACCTTATAATATAATCCTTCGTGTCAAATTTCATACTTCTAGCCCTAGTGATTTAAGCTGTACGTTGATGTATCTCTCTCGTGATGAGAAGAGGTCCAGCAGTGGAACGCAGATAGGCTGTAGTAGTAGTAGTACTTGATCTATCAGTCATTTAGTTTCTTGTTTTCTCCTTTTTATCCCGCATTTTACTCTTATTTTCTTCAGTTTCTGATATCCTACTACCCTGTAACCTTAAACCTGTCTTGAGCCAGCTGACCTTGTCGAGTGTCCGATAACAGTTGTGTGCAAACATCTTGTATCTGCCTTATGGCGGACGGACACCCAATTTCCGGTATAAGATTGAGTGTAGTCCGAGAAAAATATAATACTTTATCTAGACTAGAAAGATATCCCGTGCGGTGAAAACATACAGTCGATTGAATGTCATTCTGGTTTGTTATCGATACATATGGTGTGATAAAATAAGTTCGAAAAGCTGAAGCAATATAGCCTAACTGCCTGAAAATATTAAATAGGTACATCATTTATTTATTTATTTATTTATTTAAACTTCATTGCACATACAAAATGTATACAATTGGCGGACTTAATGCCTAAAGGCATTCTCTACCAGTCAACCATAAGGCCAAACAGAAAGAAAAATGAGTAGGTGCATCAATATCAGAAAGAAACTACAGAAATACAAGGAAGATAACAAATAATTCCAAAAGAGGATAAATTACCTAATAATGTACCTAATAAGTATGAAAACAAAAAGTTTTGTATAAATCCATATTAATATTATAAATGCGAAAGTAGCTCTGTCTGTCTGTCTTTCTGTCTGTCTGTCTGTCCGCTTCGTCTTCACGCTTTAACCGCTGGACCGATTTCGATGAAATTTGGTATGGAGATAGTTGGAGTCCCGGGAAAGGCTACTTTTATCCTTGAAAAATGCATAGTTCCCGCTTGAAGGCGATAACCGCATTCCACGCGGGCGAAGTCGCGGATAGAAGCTAGTTCGTAAGTAAACTAAAGACAAAAACATCAAATACTTATCTTAAAATCAAACATACTTTCACAGCCTTCATTGTGCGCCCGCCATTTGCAACGCCGTTCACAAAATGGCCGCTTTGACAAAATGGCTTCTCCTTAACAGCGACACCAAATGATATGGTACTAAAGTAGGTACATAATACATTGCGTACGATTTATACTTACCGTTGCGCGGTAAGCGTCACGATCGCGCAATGTATCAGGTAACCATACAAACGCTCGCTTGCCCTGTTCGAGCGAAGTCGGTAACCGTTATACCCGACATTAAGATCTGTCATTGTGATACCGTGAATAGTTTGTCTGTTAAAAGACTGTTTAGATTATGGGGATTGTTTTAGGCTTCATGGGATTCGGTGGGATTAAATCTTAGCTTAAGGTAAGGGAAAATAGGGCAGCGATGGGCGGATGGAACAAGTTAACAATTGCTATTAGGAGAGCCAAAATTTCAATTTATAAATGGATCATTTTATGAATTTTGACAATATCTTTCGGATGAGACGACGTTCCTGTACCTCTAGTGTATTTTTCGGACCTGGAAAATACTTCTCGACCGCGTTCGCGTTTACATCAAGATTGTATGAAAACTCGAACAGCGCCCCTAGCGGTACGTTTTGTAACAAGGTTTAGCGAGTGTATTTTGATTAATACGAATGAGTGACGAGCGAGTAAGTGAGTAAACGAAAACGTTCACGTTTTCCAGTGACTTTTAGTATGACTGAAACGCAGTAGTATACGCAATTCGATCTGTCAAGGTCACTGTCAGGCTAATAGTTTGAACTTGGTTTGAACATTTTTGAAGATACTAAACATGGAGATAAAATTAAGAAGACACGCGGCATGCAGGACTTTTCAGTGCCTTACAAAATTGCTGGTATTTCCTACATGACATCAGTAGAGCTAGTATGTATTTGGGCAAGAAGCGAAAGAGAGAACTCGGTTGAAGAGTTACCTACCATATTATAGTTGGGACTTAGGAGTTGTTTACAAGCATAGTTTAGAGGAAGAAACCGGATATAGCGCTGCGAGGAAAGTATATGGAATACCGATTAGGCTGCCGCAGGAATGTTTTTCAATGAGGAACTGTTCCTACGATAGTTTTACAGAGAAGATGTTTAAGGGAAGATACTTAGGTATTGCTAATGTTGTCTCGGTCAAAGAACGGAAAGGCTCCATCGATCAACTTTCCTTCACCTAATACAGAAATGTTCACAAGAAGTATCTTACTCCGCCCTACTCTAACGCCACCTTATGATGGCTCATTTCTAGTGGTTGAGAGGAGGAGCAAAGCGTGGGTACCTGATTAATAGAGAAGGCAAAGCGACGTGCGAATCAATCGGTGGCTTTAAACCAGCCTTTTTGCTGGACGATGAAAAGGCGTACATCGCGACGTAGTCGATATAGGATTAGTCTTTCCAGGCGTGGAGGATTGTGCCAGCACCATCGGCATCGTCCACAAGGCACGGCACGGACGAGAGATAGGCCGTGTCATGGATTATCGTTTCGGTACTACATAAGTATATATAAATATATACTTATGTATACTTATGAATTCTTAAATTTAAGAATTCTAAATTATTATGAAATAAATAAAATTGAAAGTATCCAAGACGTAGTTTGTTCTCATCATCACCACTCCCAACGTTAACGTTAAATAAATTACGCAAAGGGAAATATATAAAAATGGAAAATTGTGGCTTAGTACTTATAGCTGTATACGTATGAGTCAATACCTATGAGTGAATACCTACAAGCATTATATCAATCTAGCTTATTCTGACCGCGACTTCATTCACGTGGAATTTGGAGAGCTCCCGCGGGATTATGCTTAGTAACACCCCCCAATTCCCCAAGGAACCCATATGCCAAATTTCAGCTTTCTACGGCCAGTAGCTTTGGTTGTGCTTTGATCGATCAGTTGCTGACATTATGCTAAAGAAATATAGATACTTACAATAAATAACACCAATAAAAACTCAATGGAATATATTACATGATTTATTAGTGTTTAAAATTAAATGTGATGAAATTCAGGTAGGAATCAGCAGTTGGCTCAGCCACGGGGTCTGGTCTTAAAGTTGCCACAGTTGTTCTTGACTTGCCGGGGCACAGGCAGAAGGAACACTGAAAGAAAATATGTATAAGTGTTTGTTTATTATATTAGGTAAGTATTTGTTTGAATCCGTGATGGTGGCCTAGTGGTTCGACCTTTAGAACTCCTCATGCAGTGGATCGGCGGGTGTTCGAATTCGGCTCGCATCTCTGAGTTACTTATGTGCAAAATTATCTACTACTTGGCTTTACTGTGAACGAAAACATAGTAAATCTTAAAGAAACATGCATGCATCTGCGGAGTAATTCAAGGATGTGTGCGAGTCCCCAATCCAAACTGCGCCCGTGTAGGGACTATAGCCCAAACCCTCTGGTGATGAGAGGAGGCAGTAAGACGTAAATAGACTGGTGTGGGTGTGCATTATAGGTATTGCATATTATGTTAAATAAAAATAATTACCTACTATAATATTATGTCTAATACTTACTGTCTTTTGCTTGTATGCACGCATTCTCCTTCGTATTTGATAATGATAAACAAACCACGCGCCGCGCCAATTCTTTTTACGTTGCCGGAAATTTAGCTCAATTCGAAGTATGGATCTTAAAGTATGATTCTTCTCTTCTTTCTACATGCAAGACAATTTTGCCAATCTCAAGTATGGCCTACGGGCCGAGCATTGTATGGAGGAAACAATTAATGTACGATATAAAAGATAAATCAAGTAAACTTGGTGAGGCTCAACAAACGGCAACGTCCATCTTTCAACTCAACTCAACACACTTCGAGTAAACTATTCGTAAAAGGTTCATCTTTAACCTTTGAGTGCATTTGTCAACACCGTTCTCGCACACGTTCATGTATTGTCACCATCACTTTGCGACATCCGCTATACACTATAAAATTGAGGGTTTCTGTCTTGGACACTTCGCCATTATCAAAATATTGGCCTCAGGCCGGCAATTATTCAATAATAAACATTTAAATTATCATTAATATCAAATTTGAGGAGGCTTGTTAAACGTCAATCACGACAATGTCAAATATGTGACGGAAGGCAGTGAGTTAAAACGTCTCGATCGCGTTTGCGTTTCTTCAGGTTTTTTCTGTCAAAATTGACAAAATGGCCATAAGTGTTGCCAAGTTACCTACATTTTCTAAAATTTCTAGGCAACCCGGAGTAATTTATGTAATTTAGTTTTTTGTTAAACCAAATCGAAGTACATAGTTATAGGTATATTCGTCACAAACGTGGAGTATCTCAACATTAAAAAAGAAAGACACACTTATACGTATGCGAAAAAGCTTAAATAAATAACATACTTAGTAAAAATTATCTCAAGAACACAATACAAGCATATTAAGACATAGACGACATACATATAACATTTATTTCACTTCATCATTTCAGCCGAAAGACGTCCACTGCTGGACATAGGCCTCCCCCAAGGCTCGCCACTCAGACCGGTCCTGTGCTACTTGCTTCCACCGGTTTCCCACGACCTTCACGAGGTCGTCGCTCCATCTTGTTGGAGGCCTACCGACAGCTCGTCTCCCGGTTCGCGGGCGCCACTCGAGAAGTTTCCGGCCCCATCGGCCATCAGTCCTGCGAGCAATGTGCCCCGCCCACTGCCACTTAAGGCTCGCAATTCTTCGGGCTATGTCGGTGACCCCAGTTCTACTGCGGATATCCTCATTTCTGATTCTATCACGCAGAGAAACCCCGAGCATAGCCCTCTCCATTGCCCTCTGAGTGACTTTGAGCCTTCTTATGAGGCCCATCGTAAGCGCCCACGTCTCGGAACCATAAGTCATCACTGGCAACACACACTGGTCGAAGACTTTCGACTTGAGACACTGCGGTAATTTGGACGAAAAGACACTGCGAAGCTTCCCGAACGCTGCCCAGCCGAGTCGGATTCGACGATTGGCCTCTTTCTCGAAGTTGGACCTACCTAACTGGACCGTTTGTCCCAGGTATACATAATGGTCAACAACTTCGAGCGCAGAGCCTCCGATTATTACGGGAGTTGGCACAACATGGACATTAGACATAATTTTCGTCTTGTCCATGTTCATTTTAAGACCAACTCGATCGGAAACTCTGCTGAGGTCAGCGAGCATAATACTGAGGTCCTCCATGGTCTCAGCCATGACTACAATATCGTCGGCAAATCGAAGGTGAGAGATGTACTCGCCATTAACATTGATGCCTCGACCTTTCCAGTCCAGCACCTTGAAAGCATCCTCCAATGCAGCGGTGAACAGCTTCGGAGAGATCACATCTCCTTGTCTGACTCCCCGCTGCAGTGGAATAGGCTTCGTGGTCTGGTCCTGTAGTCGGACGGACATGGTGGCATTTTCGTACAAACACTTCAACACTTCGATGTACCGGTAGTCAACTTGGCACCTCTGGAGAGACTGCAGCACAGCCCAAGTCTCGATCGAATCGAAGGCTTTCTCGTAGTCCACAAATGCAAGGCAAAGGGGGAGGTTATACTCTTCGGTCTTCTGTACAACCTGCCGCAACGCATGTATGTGGTCTACGGTACTATAGCCCTTTCGGAAACCGGCTTGTTCGGGAGGCTGGAATTCGTCAAACCTGCGCGCGAGACGGTTCGTAATGACTCTCGAAAACAGCTTGTAAACATGGCTCAGAAGTGAGATGGGTCTATAATTCTTCAACAAGGTGTTATCACCTTTTTTGAAGAAGAGCACCACCACACTTCTGTTCCATGCTCGCGGCGTTCTCCCTTCATGAATGACGGAATTAAACAGCGTCTGAAGGGCCTTAAGGACTGGTTTACCACCCGCCTTCAGGAGTTCAGCTGTAATTCCGTCATCACCGGGGGCTTTGCCGTTCTTAAGCTGTTTGAGAGCCATACTAATCTCGTACAGGCTGACGTCCGGGATATCTTCGGTATAGTGTCGGGTTAATCTAGCTCTAGGGTCTTTAGCTGGATCAGCGACGGGTGTTCGGATTGTCGTGTATAACTGCCCATAGAACTTCTCGACTTCTCCCAACAGCTCCGGTTTGGATGAGACGATCCTGCCGTCTTCGGTCTTCAGTTTTGTCAATTGGCTTTGGCCAATAGACAGATCTTTGGCAAACACCTTCGAGCCTCTGTTACGCTCAATAGCCTTTTCAATACTGTTGGTATTGAATCGGCGTATATCACGCTTCAGAGACTTCGAGATCTGCCTATTGAGCTGCCGATAATGACTAGCGTCACCTGAAGACTGCAGAATCATCTCACGCCTCACCTCCATGAGCTTTAGGGTTGAGTCTGAGATTTTCTTGGTTCTTGTACGGCGGGTCTTGAAGAACTTGGACCCAACCGTATGGACAGCTTCCACAAACCCGTCGTTGCAATCGTCCACGTCGCTTTCTAGGCAAGCAAAACGGTTTTGGAGTTCGAGCTGAAAGCTCTCGGGGTTTTGGAGCTGGGCCGGTGCCGGGCGGAGCGTAGACTTTATCAGTCGAGATCTCTCAAGCTTCACTTGGATATTCAATGTGCCTCGTACCATACGGTGATCGCTCCCGGACTTAACCGAATTGATCACTGAGACATCATCGAATATCTGCTTCCTCGTCGACATGATAAAGTCTATCTCATTCCTCGTTACACCATCAGGGCTCATCCAGGTCCACCTTCTGTGCTCACGTTTCTTGAAGAAGGAGTTCATCATATAGAGTCCCTCCTTCTCCATGAAACCAGCCAGTAGGTGGCCCCGGTGATTCCTGCGCCCTACTCCAAATTGCCCCACTCTCAGCTCTTCACCGTCTTGTTTGCCTAGTTTCGCGTTGAAGTCCCCCATAACAACTGTGAAGTGAGTTCTGGAGCTATGCATGGCTCTGGAAATGTCCTCATACATAGCCTCCACCTCATCGTCGGAGTGCGTCGAGGTCGGAGCGTAAACCTGTATAACCTTCAACGAATATCGTTGTGTTATTCTGAGTACAAGGCACGCTACCCTGGTCGACACACTCTCGATCTTCACCACATTGTTTGCGAGGGACTTGTGGACGATAAACCCGACACCTCCCTGGGACTGTTGGTCGCCCTCCCGGAAATAGAACAGGTTACCGGACTTCAGGGTTATCATGTCCTCCCCCTCTCTCCGGACTTCTGACAACCCTATGATTCCCCAACGTAACCTGCTCAATTCTTCCTCCAGTTCCAGTACCTTTTCGTCGGTCCGCAGTGTACGGCAGTTATATGTTGCCAGGGCCAAGGGTCGTCGTTTTTGGTAGCCGGGTCTCTGCCGGGGATTAACTCTAGCACCCCCTGCCCCGCCGTTACCATGGCCGCTACCGGAGCCAGGAATAGCGGGGCCGCCGGGGACTGGGGGTCTGGGTTTTAATTGTGGCCTCATCGTTCCAGTTTTATCCCTTGGGGGGGATTGCCTTAGTCGCCACGCTTGGCAGGCGGGTTGGCGACCGCAGTTTGATGAAGGTAGTTCTCGGAGGACGCTGCTGCCCATCCTCCGGTTTATCCCTTAGTCGCCTCTTACGACACCCACGGGAAGAGAGGGGGTGGTGCAATTCTTTGCCGGCACCACACGGATCTTTGCCGGCACCACACGGATCATTTCACTTAAAAATCTAAAATTTTGAAATAAATTTGTATTCGACAGGTTGGAAAACCTAAGTTCTCACGTTCTCACGTGATAAAGTCGGGTGAGTAACTTTACTTCTTGCGTTTCGTTTCATTTACTTTTCAAACTGTCAAATACGAGCTTACACTCGCAGTTAGTCGGAAAACGTGTAAACGAATTCACATTCGTTTTCGTAAAGTAAACGTCACTCGCTGAATTGACTCCATGTTTTGCCGCTAGGGGTGCTGTTTGTGTTCTCATACAAAAATGATGAATAAACTCAAACGCGATCGATGCGTTTAGCGCGCATAAAGATTTACACTCATGTGAGAAGAGGTAAAAACAAACCGAGCCCGAAGTTGAAGCTTACACTCGCGTGTTAAAACAAAACTGTTCGTGAATAGTTTACTCGAATAACTTCGTGACATCGTTTTGCATTTTTGGTGTAAAAAATACACTAGACCTACTGATTTGTTAGGTTATTAAATATGTAGCGAGTAAGTAAATAGCTATTGTTTTCCACGGAGACAGCTTGAAGAATTACAACCGTTCAAATTTTAGTAAGGCACGTGAGGTCACACGGATCTTTCACTAAAGAACGCTGTACCAATGAACGCTACGCACAGAAATAATTCAATGCGCAGAAGTTTTACGTGCGTTCGGTTTCTATCACACAGAGCAAACCCGACCATCCATAAACCCTCCATTGCCTTTTCAGAGACCTACGAGCTTAAAGCTCGGCCACATGATGATGATGTTAAATATTTGCATCTTATATTTCATATCATTTATTTAATTCATGTACATTATAAATAATTGTGTTTGAACATAGATTTAAATACAATTGTCAAAAGAATTTAATGTGTACTTACAGACTAATTTAAATTTTAAATTTTCCAAAATAAAAATATGGTTCTAAGTCATTTATTCATTTAAAAATTAAAATTATATTACAATCCGAACAATTGTCGAAAATTTCGTCTATACTGTAGAAACACCCCCTTAACAAAAATTGCTTCAATTTAGTTTGAAAAAATAAAGACTCCGTAATGTTTTTTAACTTTATAGGTAGTCTATTGTAGAGCGTAGCAGCTTGATGTCCAGGACTATGTGCAACAACCTTAAGTTTTGGGAAAAAAGTGTATTTTATATTTTTTGTGCTATCATGAGTAGTGTTTATCATGATTTTCGCTCTTGAAAAATTATTATAAATACGTAGCGTAGGTAATCATACTGACTAAAATGGTCATCTAAATCATCAATCAGTAGTATACAGAACTCTTCCGTTATTGGCTGAAGACGACGCACAGCCAAAACTTCTGACCGTAGAGGGCTGAAATTTCGCATGTAGGCCTTGGGGAGTGTAGGGAAGTACTAAGAGAGGATTTCCCGAAATTCCCAAGGGAAAGGGAAAAATGGGCTTTTGCATAATATGTTAATGTTTAGGCGTAGGTCGCGGGAAAAATATGGGAAAAACCTAATCAAAGATAAATTGACAATGAAATATCGCAAATTTAATTCAACGAAGAAAATCTATTTACCTCTATCGTGTCTCCTAAACCTGAATTATTTATGCACAGCCTTCTTTGAACTAGAACTGAATCCTATGAGTTTACAATTAAGACTGGGGTTCCGTTGGCTGCTGCGATAATTCCAGAAGATGTATTGTGACTTGAGATAGTGATTCTGTCTAGTTCAGGATATAGGGATATTGCTATTTGTCTGGTGGTTTGTGATATCTTTATCTACTAATAAAAATATCAAGCCTGACAGGCAAATTACATTATTCTGCACAAGTGTAGGATTATACAGGTTTATATACTTTGTAGGAAAGCATTCAATGTAACCCTAAATATACATTCACTCACATCACGTGAAGTTAAAAGCAAAATCGCAAATTGGTTACAAAACTTAACTTATAACGAGACTGAAAACCTTATCTCTGGCCAATAGAGACCGATATATGATGTGTACCCATACATACTCACATACACACATATGAATTGACACACACAAAACACAGACACACACACACACACACACACACACACACATGAATTCTTATGGAATTCATTTCGCATGTATTACACGGCTGTGTTTTTGTTACTGTTTTCACCTTTATTTCATAAGTACCTACTTAACTTACCAATATTTTATTTATTTATTTTATTTTATTTTATTTTATATATATTTATTTTTCTCTTCTCCTACTTACAAAGTTATAATAAGTTTTAATTCTTTTACTCCTAAAATTAAGTTTACTTGCAACTTCAGTTATACATTCGAAATTTTTGTGTTGAGTTTTACCAGATTACTTATCTGATATCCATTAGCATGTAATTACCTAACCTAACTAAGTAAGTGTATGTACTAACTTATATAAGAACACACTTGATACATTAAGTATATACTAGAACATAAGTCTTGAGGATGTCTTGAGGTGGGCGTAATCACTGCGACTCAGTCTCCGACTACTGCAGCTGATTACGAATGATTTGTTTTGTATAACTGTTTATTATGTTCAATAAATCTTTAATCAATCATTTATTCAGCAAATTGGCCTCATAGAGGCACTTTTATACGTCAGAAATGAATTTACCAGCGCTTCCTAGACCCATTGCTTGAGAAAAGGCCCCGGAACAAACTCAGCAGATGGCCTTTTTTATAAAAAATTCACAAAATATCTCCCTTGTGGGGACCAAAAGCTTACTGATTGTAAGAACCTAGTTTCTGAAATGTTTCGGTTATCGCGTCCCTGCGGATAATAAACGGGATAAAAAGTAGCTTATATCCGTTCCCGGGATTTTAATTGTGTATAAATTTCATCTAAATCGGTCCAGCGATTTAAGCATGAAGAGGTATCAGACATACATATAGACATTTTTACTTTCGTATTTACATATTAATGCAGAGTGTAAAAAATCGAAGCGAGGTGAAGAAACCATTCCTGCAACTGCGTCGAGCGTCTACGGCGTAGCATCATGCGTAGCAATGCAGCAACTCGTAGAGGTCTACGCATTATCTTCAGTGCTCAACACTTTTGCCGCTTCGTACCATAATCCCAGGGTTTTCCTTCAGTGTAGAACAGCTTCGGTGTTATAATTTGTCCCCTTTTGGGAAATACTCAGCCTAGTTTTTAGGGTTCCGAAGTCCACAAGGAACCCTTATAGTTTCGCCATGTCCGTCCGTCCGTCCGTCCGTCCGTCTGTCCGCACTATTGCTCGGAGATGCTTAGGTCTAGAAAGCTGTAATTTAGCATGAATATACATATTAGTTACGCTGACAAAGGGCCATCCCCACTTTATGAGTAGGGTACCTCCCCTACTCATAAAGTGGGGATGTAATTTTTTTTTCTTACCTACCCCATGGTGCAGCATATCGTGGAATAGGACTTAAAAAATATTTTGGGTTTGCTAAAGCCATTTTTTGATTAAGTGATGCGTTTGTGAAATAGAGTCACGTGTCCCCCCCCTGCCAGCTAAATGGTGGTATTTGGATGGCTGAAAAAAATCACAGTTATGGCTTATATAACGTAGTTGAAAGGAAAACTATCACAGCTTAGTAGGCTGTACAAACTTCCGAGTCATAGTCGACCAACTTATGAAATGATTAAAAAGCCAATGATTTTTCTCGACCGGCAGGGGCGTCGGGCGGGCACGTCATACCACAGGCTAGCTAGATGCTAATAAGTCTTAGAAAGGTACTGTAGGCATCCTTAACTTCGGAACCCTATACTTTGCGCGTGGCTCGACACGTACTTGGCCGTTTTCTTTTTGTTGAAGCCGTGGTGGCCTAATGGTTCGACCTACCGCCTCTCAGGCAGAGGATCGGGGGTTCGATTCCGGCTCGCACCTCTATGTTTACTTATGTGCGAAATTCAATTTGAATTAACCACTGAGCTTTTCGGTGAAGGAAAACATCGTGAGGAAACCTGCATGCATCTGCGAAGCAATTCAAAAATGTGTGTGAAGTACCCAATCCGCACTGGGCCCGCGTGGGGATTAAAGCCCAAACCCTCTCGTGATTAGAGGAGGCCTGTGCCCAGCAGTGGGACGCAAATAGGCTCTAGTAGTAGTAGTAGTAGTTTTTTTTTTCTTCAGAAGAAAGTAGCTATTATTATATCTTTTAACCATATTGGTACAGCCCTATATCATCTATCCTTTTCCACAGGTAAAACCACAGACTATCACTAGTCAAAAATTGATAATCATAAATAACCCAAGAAGAGCATTATGTGGTAATACAATTACCTTAACGTCTCCAAAGTTGGGCAAAACATAACAATAGATTACGAGTAGGCTTATAAATAAACTGTACTTAATGTGTGTTGTTCTTACCGCACAGTAAAGGGGAGGTTGGGGAAAATAGGGCATCAAAATAAATAATAAATACACATATTGGAACATCCTGAGTCAGTTTAATCAGCATCCACCACACCAGTACAACAGCTTAATTACGTCCCACTGCTGGACACAAGCCTCCTCTCATCACGAGAGGGTTTATTGTCGCAGTGCAAATTGGGGACTTCACACACATCCTTGAATTACTTCGCAGATGCGTGCAACCGACCGAAAAGGTGCGAATCGGATTCGAACCCCTGATTCTACATGCGAGGTGGAGGTCGAACGACTAGGCCATCACTACTTAATCACATTGGAGAAAAATGGCCTCGTCAAAACGGATGCCCGAACAGCTTGGGCACCCGTTTGGCCTTCGTTATAGAGAGGCGTTATTAGCATATTGGAACGTATTTTCTAATGCCAGTTTGCTCCATATATTTTGACATATTCTGTAAGGCACTGTTCGTCCATATGTTATTACTTATTACTTATAGGTCAATGCTTAATCAGCATAAACCGTACTAAAACATGATACTTACTTCTCACTGCACTTTTCTCGTCACAAGAGTGTTTTAAGGAAAACCACACTCTTTTAATAATTCACTCGTACACAGAAAGCTAAAGTCTAAATAAAGCACACCCGTTCATCAGTAGCCGAATAAAGTTCGCCGAGAACGAAGTTCGGCCAAAGTTTCGGGGAAAATGCCGCCGAGGATTGCTCAAGTGTGGCACGTGCCAGCTTTGGATTACAGCTTTCCGTATTTTGAAGCCGGAATCGTGAATATAGGTGAGAAAAATGGATATGGGTGATTCTACAAGCGTTTCCGCATTTTGTGCAATTGTCACCAGATTTACATGGAATCTATCCAAACATATTAAATGCAAAGACTGACTGACTGATATATCAACGCACAGTTCGAACTTTTGGACTTTAGAGTAATATACAGTCCTTCTTTACAAAAATATACTAAAAAGTAGGATCTTCCCGCGACTTCGACCACATAAAGAAACTAAATACTATTATGTATGTCTTATTATTTTTTAATATGCTTTTACTACTATATATTCTACGAATCGGAATGAAATTTAGCACACTAATTAGTTAAGCATACTATGACTTAGATATCCGCTAAGAAAGGATTGTTGGAAATTCCACCCCTAAGGGGGTAAATGAGGTTGAAAATGTATATGCTCTAACCGAACACGCTGGAACAAAGTCACGGGGATAAGCTAGTTTTTTAATGTTTGTTTTTGTAAAGTAGGGACCGAAAGTACTACTACTACAAAATACCAAAAAATGTCATTTGAGGTTACTGATAATTGTACAAAATGCGTCAGCGGTCTGACTCAGTTCAAAATACTTTAGAATCACCCACATATAAACTTCGAAATAAGCTTTTCTGAAATGAAATTTAGAAGGCAAGATGTTTTTAGAAACACTTCTGTTAGGTCGTCGTGTTATAAAATCTTAGAATCTGTCACCTACATAATATAAATGTATAGGTGCTTGTATCATTCATTATTGAAACTTCACTCGACTAACCATCTCTCACGCCCATATCTATTATCTATCTAGACAGATAGACTCTATACTATAATAGGTTTAACTGGTAGAGAATGCCTTATGGCATTAAGTTCACCTTTTGTATTAGTTTTACTAATGTGCAATAAAGTTTAAATAAATAAATATAATAAAAAAGGTAATTTATTTTCTCTCTCTTTCTTTCTTTCTGTCCGTTTGTCTGTCTGTTTATTACTACTGAACCGATTTGAATGCAGTTTTCAAAAGTAGATAGATCATCACTTGGAGCTGTATAATTATAAGCTATGGTTGATTAAAATCGGATATCCACGCAGACGAAGTCGCGGGGCACAACTACTATCAAATAAAACACAATGCCACTGCAATACACATCTGGATCTGTTCACAAGTTAAGAGGTCGATAATAGTATATTTACTACAGAGGCTGGGAAGGAGGATGTTGCAGGCCGAGTATTATATACAACTTCCGTTCCCCGTTCCCGTTATGTATGTATAGTGCTTTTCTCAAACATGCAATGAAATAAATACATAAAGTAATATTTTATGTATAATATATTTTACATAAATAAAACAGCGATATGTAGCAAATATAGTTTATGTTTTTTTAATAGCTGTATTGGCAGAATGTCATAGCAAACCATAGAGTAAATATTGCTTGTAGCTTTTTTTAAATGGCCAAATGCCAAGATGCTTTGTCACAAATATATCAAATGGAAATTAAAAAAAGTGAGTTGCCGGCCTAGGCCTGCAACGTTTGTATGAACTTTCATTATATACCAATTGTCTAGCCTCGCCTGAAACGTGATACTTCCCAGGCTAATAAGAACGTAACATCAATATTTCATTGCATGTTAAGGAAAAACAATTTTGCCGCCCTTCCCCCAATTGACCTTATTACCTTATTACTAGCTTCTGCCCGCAACTTCGCCCGCGTGGAATTCGTTAATAGGACTCCTGTGAGAACTATGCATTTTTCCGGAATAAAAAGTAGTATATATCTTGACCAGTGTTATAAACTACCCCCATACCAAATTTTGTCGAGTTAAATCCGGACATACATACATACATACAGACGATCTAAAAGATCTTTATTTTGTGTTCAGTATCGTTTATACAAGGTGGTAACAAATTAGTCAAGGATATTTTAAGAGATAATAAATTACATTAAAACAATTAACTTTTAACTATAATTAAGGAAAAAAAAAATTAAAATTCGGCGGGAAAACGGCAGGTTCTTAAACAGGGTGTTTTAACGTAGCAAATTTGTTTCCTATTTTTCTCCAAAAAAACATAACAAAACCAATGATGTTTCATACTTAAATGTACTTCGAGAGCCGAGTACTATCAGCTGTAAAAATATCCGTGACTAATTTGTTAGCACCTTATATAGTGCCCTCGACTTGATCCTAGTTTTTTTTCAAGTTTCAGACGAGACTTCTTCTACAGACTTATTATTATATATTAGTACTAGCCGTTTGACCCGTTCCCGTGGAAATATCGGGATAAAAAGTATTCTATGTTATTCCCAAGGTCTCAAGCTATATTTATACCAAATTTCATCCAAATCGGTCCACTCGTTGCGACGTGAAAGAAGGACAAACAAACAAACAAACACACTTTCACATTTATAATATTAGTATGCATAGATAACATCCCAATATGAAAAAATCTCGTCATACGCCGACATATTTAACCTCGCCTCGCCTTGTTTGTCTTCCCCGTTGACCCCCTTTTCCTCTAGTGCCATGCAGTTCCGACAAAAAGACACTCTGTCAAACCGTCTCAAAGTTCATTTCACCTTATTGTCTACTGGTAAATTACGTCGTTTAGTTTCTGTGCCGGTTTTTGTGGTTCTAATTTTTGTCTGTTGTTGGATGCGTCGTATGAACACCTACAAGCTAAAATAACAGTTTGGAGAGGTGTTTAGGAACGTTGACGATTGAAGGAATTGTAGGTTTTGTGGACTCTTAAGGGTGAGTTGATCCAAACCATCGCTAATACACTTAAAAACTTGCTATTTCGTAATAAGGATTTTATGAAATCGGTTCGATGAAAAAAAAAGTGAAGTTACGTCTTCTAATCCTATTTAAACGGTTCTATAAGTTTATTTTTGCAACGCAGATTTCTGTAATTAAATACACTATTACGTCATACTCATACCAAACAATTTGCTAATTTACATTGTTCATGCAATGTGGACGTTTTTGTTTATATATCTTCATTTTTCAGATTTTCCACGTATATCCCCACATGCCGCGGTCGTGCTTCTCGCTCCCTCCAATGCAAATAGACATTGTCCGCTGAAACAGTTGCCTGCCTCGATTGCTCAAGGTCATTAGCTCTTGTCAGCGTCTCAACTTTTTTTTTCAATAGCCTAAGTTATGTCTCACTGCTGGGCAAAGGCCTCCCCTCTTATCTTCCATTGTTCTCGGTTCCTAGCAAGCTGTTTCCAGCTTGCTTCAAACTTATTGAGGTCTTCCCGCCATCTCTTCAGTCTGCCTCTGCTCCTATGGCCACAGAATATTTAATAGTACTACGAGTACATACAAAATGGCCACGGAATCAACCGCCTGAATCTAGTTGGTGCGCAACTCGCGCCCAACTCGCCTTTCCGACGTTTATTTCATCCGGAGATGGAGACTGACTCATTGGCCCGCGTGCTGGTACTCACACATTTACAAGTGTACAGACGTCATCGCACGAAAACATTGAGACTTCATTCGAATTGTGTTCGAAATCGTGCATTTATAGGCCGTGTCCGCCGTGCGATGGTGTGTAACAACAGTAATAACAACAAGAAACAACACTTAAATTTGAATATCAAATTGGACTTATCAAATATTCGACAAACAGAGTGATGTATTAGCCACTTTGTATTCAAGCGCTCGCAGGAAGAAGCTCGTCGTCTCCCGGCGAGCTGCCAAATACTGAATAAGCTGATTCTGAATAAATTTGTCAATAGATTCTCTCCAGAATGAGCCTTTATAGACAGCCACCGGTGATTGTACGTGATTTGGTCCTTCCGTTGCTTGGACCAAATGACGCTGGCATTAATGCTAGCACGAGTTGGGATCATTTCGTGACAAACAACAACACTTTTTCTTTTGTTCTGTGTGAATTTTGCTCTTTTTGTCTTTTATGTGTGTGTTGTGTGATGTCATGAATAAATGATTTCTTTCTTCCCATTTCTTTCTATTTGAAAATGGATGCGAAAATTATGTGTGACTTGGTTTTAAAATATAATGCACTAACTATTTTAATAATTCCAATGCGTACTATTTGTTCTACATAAACAATAAATAAAACACACATAAAACAGCATTAACACTCTATGCTAATAATACCTTCATTATAATTCTCTAAAGTTTTATCTTAACTCAATATTTAAACTTCTTTAGTAATGATAAACGTTATATTCGACGGCCGGATTGGTCCAGTTGGTAGTGACCCTGCCTTCTGTTCCGATGGTCACGGGTTCGAGTCTCGCTCGCGACAAACTTTGTGTGATGAACACGAATGTTTGTACTCGAGTCATGGATGTTAGTATTTATATATGTATGTATTTCTCTATATAAGTATTTTTATCGTTGTCTAGCACCCATAGTACAAGCTTTGCTTAGTTTGGGGCTAGGTCAATATGTGTGAAATGTCCCAAGATATTTATTTATTTTATTTATTACTAGCTTCTGCTCGCGACTTCGCCCGCGTGGAATTCGGTTATCGCGCTCCCGCAGGAACTATGCGCTTTTCCGGGATAAAAAGTACCCTATGTCCTTTCCCGGGACTCCATTTATAATATTAATATGGATAATATGGATAATATGGATTTCTTCCGAACATTCAAACGCCTGCAGAAATTGGAATAGCAAACATTATAATACACGTAATTGCTACTACTGCTTAAGTGCATAACTTATCGTGGTATCCCGGATTTCATCCCGTCAAGGGTAGAAATCCAGGATAAAAACTATCCTATGTCCTGTCTCGGGCCTCTAACTATATCTATACCAAAATTCAAGTCAATCGGTCAAGCCGTTTTAGCGTGAAGAGGTAACAGACAGACAGACAGAGTTACTTTCGCATTTATAATATTAGTATGGATATATTTCCAGGAGGGGGATACTTAGTAAATAAAGTTACAAAAATGCATGAGGTCTTCTCGCTGAACCAATTATTTGACAAACTAAGTAAACACAACAAATTATGTACAATGATTCATTGTACATAATTTGTTAATTGTCAATGAAACTAGCCATTTAATGACGACCTGAATTAATTAAGGAATTCTAACATTTACACGTTGTTCTAAATACCAAGAAGACCCTAAATACACACATGCACTGAACAGCAATGAATTTGGGCCATTTTGTACAGCATTTTCCATACGAAGTGATCCGTATTCATTGCTGTTGAGTGTAGTTAGTTTCAGTTTACTTAGGTGCTAAATTGTTCCACCAAATTACGAGATATTAGACCCTACAAGGGTACGCGTACCAAGATAATTATTAAGGAAAGGGAAATGTGCTTCATAATAATAAACAGTTTACGGATTTTGTAGGTAGGTAAGAACCGTTGCCGGGAGGACTCCAACAAGATGGAGCGATGACAGTCGCGGGAACGCGGTGGACGCGAGTGGCACGAAACTGGTCTGAGTAGTTCGCCTGGGGAGGTCTATATATCATTTTAAACCGACTTCGAAAAAAGGAGGAGGTTCTCTATTCGTATGTATGTTTTTTTATAGGTACGTATGTTCCGCGATTACTCCGCCAATTGTGAACCGATTTCGATGATTCCTTTTTAATCGAAATCCCATTTTAATTTGGTTCAGTTCTAATGATGTATTCCATGAGAAAATGCGGGAACTCTTCTAAATTTAGCACGTGTATGATTTTGGAATCAATTTCAAAGAATATAGTGAGACTTACGTCCGATCGTACCCAATGCTTAGAAACTGTAGCCGCAAGTTCTTATAGCGTCCAGTCGACATCTTGTAAAAAAAATCATTTTCTGTGACTAACCTTTTTAACAAAGAATATATTATTTTCGTAAGTTATGTTCATGGCAACACTAACAAACGCGACCGGTGTGGCCAACCGTGACATTTTTCTCCGACATTATTAAAAATTTTCCCTTATATGATTCGAAAGGCAAAGGTTTACTTATCTATGTTTATTTTCCAAGCATTTTTCGTAGCTTTAGCAGGTAGCATTGAAAATTGAAATAATAGGTTAGTAATTATTTTAGTTTCTTTGTCTGAATTTGAAAGCACTTTTAGTTCATTTTTTACTAGCTTCTGCGCGCGACTGCGCCCGCGTGGAATTCGCTCCCGCGGGCTATGCGCTTTTCCGGGATAAAAAGTAGCCTATGTCCTATCCCGGGACTCCAACTATGTCTGTAGCAAATTTCATCCAAATCGGTTCAGCGGTTGAAGCGTGAAGAGGTAAGGTAACAGACAGACAAACAGACAGAGTTACTTTCGCATTTATAATATTAGTATGGATGGATATGGATATGGATGGTATTGGTCGGTTAACGAGCACATAGCTTAGGCCACCTCATGGTAAGTAGCCACTATGGCCCATGAGGGCTAAGATTGAACGCCTTTATGTTGGTAGAGGGCCACCGTGTTTCTGCTCATCAGTTGGCACCACTGTGCCTATAAGGCTGTCAATTTCAAAGTTGTCATTCGACACAATAGTGTAAACGTCAATGTGACATTTGAAGCTTAGGAGACCTCAGTGTTGCCAATTTAGCTTGTAATATGGCGTATAATTGCTAAATTGCCAACACATAGACTCAAGAAGAAAAATCATTTTTCTGCCAGAACATTTACACAAGGTGATATTTCGCGTGTATTAGGTTAGAATGTTCTGTCGAAGAATCGACAAGCAAATCTTTATACATTTACAAAAAAGAATACATTGAATAAGAAGAATACAAAGTTTACATTATAAAAACACTTATTCTCAAGCGCCCTAGCAGCGAATTCATTCGCTGTGACCGTCATTTCACCGGCTCTCTTTAGGGTTGTTTGTTTCACACGTCCCACAACCACACGACAACCACAACCACAATACGTAGTGTGGCGCATATTTTGTATTGAAAATTAATAGTTCAATCCACATGACGGCAAAAGTAGGTATACGGTAAGAAATATAAAAAAAAAATATTTAAATATTCAAAAGGTTACTGACAAAAAACTCAACTCCAAAAAAGCATTCCAAGTTGCCATTCCGATTTCAAAAACCGCCTTAAACCAAACTCCCCTCAAGTGTCATCCCGTCGAAGATCACGTTGATCCAATTTAAACTTCTCGAACAATCCGAAGACATTGGAAATCTTATCTCACTCTGCCAGCACGTCGATTGTATAAACAGATGGATTGGATCACAAGTCGGTAGGTAATCCTTTCTGGTAAATCTAAAGTTTCATCGACAAACGTGCCACTTTCGATGCCACCAATCTAGCGAAGCTTTGGGACTTTACTCAGATGCTTTAGTCCTTTTACGGCCAAGGGCCACAACACGACCAAATACAGTAAAGAGGGCCGCCATATTGGATTTTATTATCATCATCATCCCTTCCCTGATGAGGATGCCTTCAAGGTGCTGGACTGGAAAGGACGAGGCATCAATGTAAATGGCGAGTACATCACTCACCTTCGATTTGCCGACGATATAGTAGTTATGGCTGAGACCATGGAAGACCTCAGTGCTATGCTCGTTGACCTCAGCAGAGTTTCCGATCGAGTTGGTCTGAAAATGAACATGGACAAGACGAAGATCATGTCCAATGTCCATGTTGTGCCAACTCCAGTAATAATCGGAGGCTCTGCGCTCGAAGTTGTTGACCATTATGTATACCTGGGACAAACAGTCCAGTTAGGTAGGTCCAACTTCGAGAAAGAGATCAATCGTCGAATCCGACTCGGCTGGGCAGCGTTCGGGAAGCTTCGCAGTGTCTTTTCGTCCAAATTACCGCAGTGTCTTAAGTCGAAAGTCTTCGACCAGTGTGTGTTGCCAGTGATGACTTATGGTTCCGAGACGTGGGCGCTTACGATGGGCCTCATAAGAAGGCTCAAGGTCACCCAGAGGGCAATGGAGAGGGCTATGCTCGGGGTTTCTCCGCGTGATAGAATCAGAAATGAGGATATCCGCAGTAGAACTAGGGTCACCGACATAGCCCGAAGAATTGCGAACCTTAAGTGGCAGTGGGCGGGGCACATTGCTCGCAGGACTGATGGCCGATGGGGCAAGAAAGTCCTGGAGTGGCGTCCGCGAACCGGTAGACGAGCTGTCGGTAGGCCTCCAACAAGATGGAGCGACGACCTTGTAAAGGTCGCGGGAACGCGGTGGATGCGAGTGGCACAGGACCGGTCTGAGTGGCGCGCCTTGGGGGAGGGCTATGTCCAGCAGTGGACGTCTATCGGCTGAAATGATGATGATGATGATGATGATGATCATCATCATCATCATCAACAGCTCATAGTAGTCCACTGCTGGACATAGGCCTCACCCAATGCACGCCAATGAGCACTGTCCAAGGCGTGCCGCATCCAATCTACACCGGCCACTTTGCGCAAATCGTCACTCCACCTGGCAACAGGGCGCCCTACACTTCGTTTGCCTTGTCGTGGTCTCCACTCAAGAACGCGTTTACTCCAACGACTATCCGCTGTTCTCGCGATGTGACCGCTCACATCATATTGGATTTAAAAATCTTCAAATTTTCCAAGGTTTTTGATTCTATAGAAGGTCTGTTTAAGCCATTTGAGGTTATCATAAGGTTGAAGATACCGAATATTTTTAAGAGGTCTTTTGTGTTTTCTTTTTTTACTTTGAAAGTTGATCAATTATGTAAATGATCACAGGTTGCCGAGCTCTGCTTCTGTCCTAGGCAGGCGGGCAGTTGGTATAGTCAGCTTGGTTACATTGCATCAGAAAGTTCTTCAGAGACTTCATCGTAGTTAATTATTACCGCCGAGATTTTCACTAAAAAAGAGACTTTTCTGAAGTATTGTTATTCTTGCAAACTCTCTGGTAAATCCTGTTTTACTTCAATGCTGCTTCATGCATCCCTCTTTTTAATATAAAAGTTCGTCTATAGTAACTCTATTTTAGAAAAAAATATAAATAGCTCGACTAGATAAAAACGTGCGAAATTCAATTTGAATTTACCACTGAGCTTTTCGGTGAAGGAAAACATCGTGAGGAAACCTGCACACATCTGCGAAGTAATTCAAAGATGTATGTGAAGTCCCCAATCCGCACTGGACCCTATAGCCCCCTGGGGACCGTAGCCCAAACCCTCTCGTGATGAGAGGAGGCCTATGCCCAGCAGTGGGACGCAAATAGGCTGTAGTAGTAGTAGTAGTAGTAGATAAAAACGTTTGATATACCCAGTGTCACTCTCACCATCAATACGAATCTAACGACATCTCACAAGCAAAAATCCATCAAGCCGTTTAGGGTCTAGAGCGTACCAAAGATATGTACAGTCGAGTATACAAAGTCAATTCTTAAAAGATTAAAGCTCCTCTAGTTTTACTGGCACTAAACTACACAGTAGTCTCATAGAAAAATCAAATTACATCCCCCGTCATATTCGGAACCTCGCCCTCCCCTTTCCGCCTTTAGCGGCCCACTATTGTATTACCACTTTATTGGAAAGTTATTAGTTTCTGCTAGGATATAATGTGCCTTTTAGATCTGTGGAGATATCACTAGTCGTCATTGATCTATTATAAGTAAGGATTCACAATCAGCCGGAGAAAAATGGCCCCGTCAAAAAGGGTTCCCGAACAGCTCGGGCACCCGTTTGGCCTTCGTTATAAAGAGGCGTTATTAGCATATTGGAACGTATTTTCTAATGTCAGTTTGCTCCATATATTTTGACATATTCTGTTAGGCACTGTTCGTCCATATGTTATTATTTATTATAGGTCAATGTTACTCGTAGTGTAATTCGCGTACTTAGGTCTATTTTTTTCTTTCATCCCTGGGAATTGCAAAACTCCCGAAAGCTGAGTTGAGCATGTAAGTAGGGTTGGGGAGTGAGTGTAAGGGATTAGGATTTCCCAAAATTCACACGGGTACGGGAAGAAATGGGTTTTTACATAAGTAATAATGTTTATGTGCATACGAAGACGCGGGTAAAAGCTACTTAAAATTATAGGACGTTACATTCAAATATATGCCTGACTCAGCACGTACACATGCGTTGAGAGTGGTGTTGGTGCTTTTCAAATAATTTCCAAATACATTGTAGCGTTTTGAAATGTGGACGGACGGGATTTCGTAGATTATCTCTACCGCCACGAGATTTGATGACAATGTTAACTTACATAATAAAGAACGGCTATTGGCACGAAAAAAGAACAGTAAATTCAAAATGACATGTTGTTGTGTGCGTGACTTCAACTATCGATACACAGATAGAGGTGTGTCAACTTCCCATTAATTCCTTTTAAATATTTAAACGCCGGCTCTCAGAAGCCGCCATTTTGCGGACCGCTTGCAGTAGGTATCAAAGTGGTATCGATAGGGTTAAATAAAACCTCGCTCAGTGCATTCCCTTGTAGTTGCTAATGCAGGGGACTTTGCACCGTTTCAGCTAAAATCAGATCGGTACTGCCTTTAATATACGTTTTGACTTAATGGATTAAATTATATCACTATTAGGATTTGAAATCTGTATTGTTTGTTATTTTTAGAATTAGAAACCTGAAGTGTTTTTGATTTTGGGTTAAAATAAGCTCATCTTTATCACATTTTCATCAACATCCGTTTAATTAGGGCTTTTAATATAACATACATACATCATAGGAAACTGAATTTTGGCATGTAAGTTCCTTGTAGGGGAGCACTAGGAGTGGGTTTCAAGAAACTCTCACGGGAACGAGAAAACATGGGATTTTCATGTTGATGCCGGCAAAATTAACATATAAATAAATCCAAATTAAACCCAAATCCCAGAGAAGATCAATTAATGCGAACAAGGTTATCAAAAACGGTGATCAACTCCTGCCAAAAAGGCACGGCAGTATATTTTCCGGGCAATAATCTTCATGTTTCGATAACAGTAAAACCGATTGTTCCGGGCCAGTACACTGGCGTGCAGCGAATGGCTCGCCAGTGTACCCGATGTTTATCTGTATTGTTTTTTTAAAAGGAACAGACGTGTGGTAGTTTATAGCCTTTCCAGATTGGTGATAATAAAATTTGTGATTTAACTGGGACATATTGGATTTTGTGAAATTAAACCTTTGTGGAAATTTCGAATTCTTCGTATAAGGCTAAATCAAGGTTTTTATAGGTTCTTACGTGCAAAAACGAATTCACCTTTACCGCGGCTTGATCATGTCATATAAAGAAGATTCCGACGAATTTAGAACTCCTCATTTGAAGTTGAGTAAAAAACCTACAATTTACGTCCAACTGCTGGACACAGCAGGTCTCCTCTCAGCCACAAGAGGTTTGGTTATTGAGGGTTGAAGTAAAGGAAGGCAATCTTTATAGTTCCAAAAGTGGACACCAAATCGGGTAGGTTGGGGGCGCTGCGGTCGCCACTCCAGTCAAGCCAGCTAGGCGGATAGTCTGCAGTAGCGCCTTCAGATGGCGCTGCTGAGGCGAAAACGCAGCGAAAACGGTTGTGAGGAGAGTGTGTTTTGTTTTGTTGCTTATCAAATCCGCTGGACACGTTTTCAACTGTTTCGCCATATACGATTGCGCTCCTTATCAAGACACATTCCACACTCCATAGGTTTGATCTTGAGATGATTTTGTATCCGTGCGTGGGGACCCACGCATAAGTACTTCGCAGACAGGCGCATTCATTGAAATGTGTAAAAGTGGCCTCTATCACACTGTCCATAAACTCACCCACTATAGTCTTTATGTCCTCGATCATTTTCCCATTGGAAGTTAAACTTTACGGTGTCATAAACATTACACTCCGAAGCCCATCTTTTAGCTATTGAATTAGGTATATGCTAGACCCCAATTTTATGGGCCGTGACACTTTTTATTTCCTAAGATCTCTGGGGAGGGGTAGAATCGTTTATTTGTCGACACGTTTTATATTGGAGGGAGTCATTCTTTCTCACTGTAAAACCATGAAAAAAAAAAACAATCTTGATACCTTTCTCTGGAACAAATACTACTATACTAGAACACAACTTAGAAGGCGCGATAAGCACTTAAGCCGTTGACGCAGAGTCTGTTATTGCTTAATCCGCGCGCCTTCTAAGTTGTGTCGTGCTATACCTACCGAATTTGAAGACAAAAAATAGTCACTACCATTTCCATTTTCGGTGAACGACGAAATCGTAAGGAAACCTGAACGTATTTGCAATTAACTGATGCGTGTGAAGTCCCCGCACACGGCTCGCATATACCTAGTCCAAACCTTACACACACAAGCAGTGGGACTTGATTAGGCTGTCGTGGTTGGATGTTTAGTTGTTATCACAGAAATGTTATTTGAACTAGAAGGAACAAGCGAAGGCTTTTGTATGGAAACCAAGCGTGCCGATTTCTTTTACACCTAGACTTTAAGAGACAATTGTGATGGGAAATACTACCACAGCGTTGGATTCAATGGGGCCGTTCAGGTAGGGACCTATCGATTACTTTATCTTCTATTTGAGTGAAAAACATCCGTGAGCTTGAACACCTCGAGTGCAACTGAGCGCTGTTTGTCCTTTTTGTCAAAGTTTATGAATTTGTATGGCATATAAGCCTACGAGCATTTGTGGATTTGTGGTTGTTATACACGATCCGCTAATAATAAAATTAGACGATCTATCTGTCCCATTCGATATATATCCCTGTTGTAGCTGTAACCAGTCGACTGTGTTAATATAATACAATGTAATTGAGTGATAAATTAATAGATAACGACTCTCCGCTTATTAGGTAGTATTCTCGGATTGTGGAGCTGGCGTGTTAATTAAATTAGTAAATCAGTTTAGTATTAACACTATTGCTTCGACTTTGGATTAGTTTCGTGTTATCTAGTTTAACAAGCTGCCTTCTCTAAGCAATGGGTCTAGGAAGCGCTGGTAAATTCATTTCTGACGTGTAAAAGTGCCCCTATGTGGCCAATTTGCTGAATAAATGATTGATTGATTAATTGTAACGAGAAACAGGCTCTAGTTTGTGTATGTTTGTATGATTGTGATTGAAAGTATACAATTTAATTGCAATTCCATGAGTATTTCTGTATTTATAAAATCTTATATAAAACCTTAGAGCGCATCTCAGAGCAGAGGAGCGTAAGTCGTAACTCTGTCAACATTCTAGATTGACAATAAAAAACACAAAAATATCCAGTCTATGCAGTCTACTATTACCTACTACTACTACTGCAGCCTATTTGCCTCCCACTGCTGGACACAAGCCTCCCCCTCCCCTCCCCTCATGAGAGGCTTTGGGCTATAGTTTCCACGCGGGCCTAGTGCCGATTGGGGACTTCACACACATCTTTGAATTACTTCGCAGATGCGTGCAGGTTTTCTCACGATGTTTTCCTTCACCGATAAGCTCATGGGTAATTCAAATTGCATTTCGCACGTAAGTAAACTTAGAGGTGCGAGCCGGAATCGAACCCCCGACCCTCGGAATGTGAGGCGGTAGGTCGAACTACTAGGCCACCACGGCATCTATGCAGTCTGTGGCTAAAAACGGGCAGGATGGCATCATCATTTATAGTTAGTAGATACTGCCTAACCTAATACATTGCATTCAGAGATAAGAATATTTATAGAATTGATCGACATAACAATCATCTATTTCGGCCCACATATTGTGTACAATTCAATATGAATGAGACCCAATAGATATCGGCTTACAAATCTTACCTACAATCAGGCAGAGTGATTGATTGAACGAATGGATGGTTATTTATTATATGTTAGTGGTAGGACCTGGTGCTGGGTCCATCCGGGGTGATACCACCGTCTTTTCCCGCTAACCTGCCGCCAAATAGCAGTGCTCGCACTGTTGTGGTCCGGTAGGGGGTTAAGGCAGCCGGTGAAATTTCTGGCACAGAGGCATTCTATCTTAGGCCTCAGGGTAGGCAACGCATTCGAGATCTTATGGTTTGTTAATGGGGGATCATAGGATTTCGGTGTCCATGGGCCGCAGTGACCATCAGGTGGGCTGTGCGGTCGTTTGCCTATATCATTGGTATAAAAATAATAATAATATTATTATTGATATTTTCAGGCCGTTGTAGGGAAAAGCATAGGTAGAATTTACAGCGTCCAACACTTTTTATTATTTTTGCAGTTCACAACACAACGTTCTTGGGCCCAGTTTAAAATACGTATTGAAACAGTGCAGTGCGAGGCGGGGTATTAATGAATAATAGAATTTTAATAAATACATAGAAAAAAAGCATTTCTTGAAAATTAAATCAATGAAAAATGCTTTTTCCTTAATCTGTAAAACCTAAAGTATGGTACGTGTAATTTTCTGCGTCTCAAATTTACTCGTGATGAGAGGAGGCCTGTGCCCAGCAGTGGGACGCAAATTGGCTGTAGTTGTAGTATAGTAGTAAATTTACCCCAATTTTCAGAAGTTTTATTATCACCCCACCGCGGCCCTAGAAGGAAGTTACATCGGAATTTTGATAAAACTAAGTTGCGTAATTCTGCCACGACATGCGCTGCGATCGCTTTACACTACTACTGCTACTACAGCCTATTGCGTCCCACTGCTGGGCACAGGCCTCCTCTCAACACAAGAGGGTTTGGGCTATAGTCCCCACGCGGGCCTAGAGCGGATTGGGGACTTCACACACATCTTTGAATGAATTCGCAGAAGCGTGCAGGTTTCCTCACGATGTTTTCCTTCACCGATAAGCTCATGGGTAATTCAAATTGAATTTCGCACATAAGTAAACTTAGAGGTGCGAGCCGGAATCGATCTCTTACTTACTTCGCACGCAATAGGAAATCATTTCTAGCTTACCCTTGAACTTTATATAACTTACCTAGTGCTTCGAGACGACTCTAGTATAAGTACTCCAGCACTCAGTCCGCCGAGACCGGGTGATTGATTGAACGAATGAACGAGTGAATGGGTTTGACGGACGGTAATAAATTGAGCTCTTTTGTTCTAATGTCGTAAAACTTTGAACTGAGCTGAGCAACTGATCAAATGCTTGTGAAGAAAATTGGACTGACTAGGGATGTTGGTAGAATGGAGTTTATAATACTTTAAAGATATAAAAAAACATTTTTACATCATTAATAATAAAGTACAGCGTCATGTTGTATTGGAAGAAGGGCAGATCTCCACAGTTGCGGCCATCTCACATTTCTAGTAAAAGGTACCAAAAGCCTTGAATGCGAATGACCGGGTCCCCATGGGCCCGTGACATGTAAATGTACCAACAAATAATAATAGCGATGACCGTGACATGTGGAATGTTGATTCGGCAGCCATTGTTCCGATAGTCGCTTCTGCCAAAACTTATAGCGAAGACTCTCGACTTACACCTCCTGATACTCTCGCTACACCCACAACAAACTGTAGCAATGAGTTTACTACGTAAACGATTTGTATGAAGAATTTAAATTCAACGAGTGACCGCCAGGGGCGCTGTACTATTCTTCATACAAATCGCTTACGTAGTCGCTAGCGAGTACGGTCACTGTAAACTCATGGTATTGCTACTGAGCGTAATCTGCACACTAAAATATTATCTTGTACAAATACGTGCGCGCGTGTGCGTGAGTGCACGTTCCGACCGGTTTTGCTATGGTGAGCCGCGCACGTTTGCCGCGGGCGGGGCGAGGTAACTTGTGTTGGTGCGGGGCGGTGCGTGTCGCTACTGGTACGTAGTACCTATTAGATATACTGTGCTCTCGCTGGATGGTTGGCTTAAGGGGTCATATGCAGAGTGCGGTACTTCTGGTTTTCTCTCGCTATAAGTAGCCCTCAGTAACTTGAGCCGTACTTCGAGTTACGATTTCTCTACCATATGGTGTCTTTACGTGATAACTAAATCAAACTACTATGATATTCCGCCAGAAGTAGACGGGGTCTAATTGGATCTGTAACTTTAGTTTGTGTACTCACCTCAAGCTCTTGTTCTTGGCATAGCGTAGTTATATTCAGATGAGTCATTTTCGGGGCTTCTATTCCGGCTCGCACCTCTAAGTTTAGTTATGTGCGAAATTCAATTTGAATTTACCACTGAGCTCTTCGGTGAAGGAAAACATCGTGAGGAAACCTGCACGTATCTGCGAAGTAATTCGAAGATGTCTGTGAAGTCCCTAATCCGCACTGGGCCCGCGTGGGGACTATAGCCCAAACCCTCTCGTGATGAGAGGAGGCCTGTGCCCAGCAGTGGGACGCAAATAAGCTGTAGTAGTATCTAGTAGTAGTAGTAATAGTTGTGGTGATGGATAATTATTTCCATTTAAACCGTTTTCGCCATTTAAACCAACCGCTCTGTTCTACTCTACACACGGCCCCTCCATTAGCATTACGACATCCTCTAATGTATTCAAATTGCCGCCGCCGGGGTCGAACCCGCACCATGTTTGTCGAGCCCTAAGCGCCGGCAGTGTTAATTGGCACACTTTAAGTAATTGGCCTCCATATTGGCAAAGTTACACTTCAGATCAGACATTTACTGTTTGAGGTTTAGATACTAGAAGTTATTGGTCGAGCAAATGTTTCTCTATTGGGAAGATCTTTAAATATACTAAATTGTAAAGATAAGCCGTCCAGGGGCTCTATCGAGGTCTTAAATACGGATCTCTCTTTTCCCTATAGGATCGCTCACGCGTCAAGTTGAACTTTAAATCTAGCTGCTTAGAGTTCACGCGACGCGTGAGCAATCCTAATAGGGAAGAGCAAGATCCCTATTTAAAGACCACGAATATAGGCCCAGTAATTGATGTGTCAAAACGCATCACGTGAACGCGATATACACGGTGGGTCAGAAAATATGGCAAATAATTAACCCACAGTATCGGCTTTCGATTCTAAGTATATTGTACTCGTATAGGTCTTTTATTTTTTTGAGTTGGTAAAAAAAAAATTGTATATGGGATTGGTTGTGTGAGCGACGCCTGATTCCTATACAAAATTTTTTTTTACCAACTCAAAAAAAATTCAAGACCTATACAAAATACTTAGAATCGATAGCCGATACTGTGGGTTAATTATTTGCCATATTTTCTGACCCACCATGTATAACTTTCACACTACGTTTTTTTATATACTTACCTACCTATATTATAATACTAGCTGATGCCTTCGACTTCGTCCGCGTGGATTTCGGTTATAGCGTTCCCGTGGGGACTAAGCGTTTTTCCGGGATAAATTTCGATTTAGTCTGTAATAGACTTTCTCGAAACCAGCAATGTACGTCTGACTTCTACGGACTTGAATATTCTCCGTCATATTTCATCTAATTTACAGAAAACTATAAAAATTATATATACATATAGCTTCCTCAAGAACCACTCTATGTATTAAAAAACCGGATCAAAATTCGTTGCGTCGTTTTAAAGATCTAAGCATACATAGGGACAGACAGACAGCGAAGTGATTTTGGTTTATACTCGTACTATCTAGTCATGGCCGTCGCGGTTATAACGCGTTCACTGCTACATTTCTTTTCAGAACTTTCGCTACGCCATTTTCTTTTCTATTAAGGGAACATTTCAACGCACACGTGCGTTCAAGGCACTGCGTCAAAGTCAGCAAAACGATTATTATACGTTCAGGGCAGTGAATGTGTTAAGTCTACCACCTTTACGAATTCGGACATGAGTACATGAAAAATACAAGCCGAGCGAATTGAAGACACCATCTTGATTTAAAATTGTTGAAAAACTGTTTAGCCTGCGCCACAAACGTATCACCAAAAGTAACCATGACCATAACAGCTCATTCACTACCCACTGCTGGGCACAGCCTCCTTTTATTACAAGTGGGTTAAGGGTTAGTCCCGGCCTAGTGCAGATTGGAGACTTCACACACATCCTTGTATCATATAGCACAATGATCTTTGAATACTTGCAGATGGGTGCAGGTTTCCCCATGTTTTTTACCTTTACTGAAGTGCTCCTGAATAAAAAATCCCAAATGCATTCAAGTCCGGTCTGGGGTTCAATTACGGCTGGCACCTCTGAGTCTACTTAAGTATGTGCAAATTTCACCAAAAATTCTGATGAAAATTCTGCATCTACATATTTACATTCCGGAAACTCTACCGCATGCAGTAAAACTGGTGTACTGCACATTGGTTTTATTACACACAAGACCCGCAAATGTCGAGTAAGAGCTAAGTTCCGCAATAGCGTTATACACTGCGGGATTTTATGCATTAAAGAAATCCTTCACTTTTTCTTTTTCTTTAAATTATTATCATTAGTACTGCGGTATTCAAAGAGCACTAAATTTGTCGAAATGATCGTTAATTTGCGAATTTTAAAGTCCATCAGCGAAGTTAAAGGAGCTTGTTAAAGTTGTTTAAGTGTATTGTGACTTCTCATTTCTTTGGATATATTCGGGAAATAAATTATCAATGCTTGTGTGTCTTGTCATTGTGTTTTTAAAAATACCGTTTATTTGATTGTAATTATATTTTTAGTAGGGTAATTAGAATTATATTTTGCAAGTAAATTCACGAATTCTAGTAACAAACCTCATACAGATTACATCGCTGGCAAAATCAAGTACTTATGTTAAAAATCCATGTCCAACAAAAAATAACCACTGCAGTACGGATATACCTAAGCAAAAATCACAGCTTAAACATCATTCCAAACGCCCTGTGGTATTTATTCAGATAATTATCCGCATCTGGTTCCATCCCTCGTATATTCAACCTACAAATAACACCACAATTTCCCTGTCTACAGAAGTTATGTCTAGCGCCATCTGTTCAGTCCTTTGGGAGCCTGATCATGTAACCTTCTGGAAAATGTTGTCAATAAACATTTATTTATTAAATTATGGCTTGGGCACTTGGGTAAATACAGACAAATATAGGTAATTATTACAAAAAGTATATTTACGAGTATGACTATTTTGATGGACCTTTTACTTAGATATAAATACACTAGCTTCTCCCTGCGACTTCGTCCGCGTGGAATTCGGTTATAGCGTTCCCTCGGAAACTATGAACTTTTCCGGGATAAAAAGCTACCCCCATAACAAATTTTGTTGCAATCCGTCCAGTAGTTTTAGAGTTAAATCCGGATATACAAACAGACATTTTTGCGGTTACAGTCACTGAATTTTATTGATGAGACCTTTCAAAACCTTTTCAATTTTCGTAGAATTATGCTATACATTCACAAGATGAGTAAGTAAGTAAGTATTGTGTCCATTGAAACCTCCGTGTAAACGGGCTGTAACGCGATTGATTTCCTTGGTTTAGAACTCATACTGGATAAAATATGGTATAGAGATCGAATGTCCGACTCGAATGAACAGTTTCAAAACTCTTTTCGATCTTCCAAAAGGTTTAACACGGCGAAACTAAAATGAAACCCTATTTTTGCATAAAAGACAAACATTAAATAAGACAAATGGAAGCTTTCAACGCTAATACAGCGGGACAGTTTTTCTCAATTATAGTATAAATAATACTTTAATGTTTGTTCCAGAAATATGTAAGCGAGCTGACGGTGGTGAGAGACTGTGTGCCGACTTGCAGTGAAAAAGGTAATTATTTGAATTTACTAACTACTACAACAGCCTATTTATGGCCCAATGCTGGGCAAAGGCCTCCTCTTATCACGAAAGGGTTTGGGCTATAAGTAGTCCCCACGCGGGCCCAGTGCGGATTGGAGACTTCACCCACATCCTTGAATTACTTCACAGATGCGTGCAGGTTTCCACACGATGTTTTCCTTCAAGAAAAGCTCAGTGGTAAATTCAAATTGAATTTCGCACATAAATAATTTCAGAGGTGCAAGCCGGATTTGAACCCGCGACCATCTGCATGAGAGGCGGTAGGTCGAACCACTAGGCCACCACGGCTTCTAAAGGATATAAAATAACTACCGTGTGCCCCTGACGGGATTCGATCGAAACCACGATCATCAGAAACCCGCTTGGCCAGCCGAATGTGCCAATATGATCGGCAAAAGAGTTTTTTTGGTGTTGAGAAAATATACCTACTAGAATCTTTTGTAAATTAAGTCCATTTCAAAATCCATGTTTCAAACGTTAATAAATAATGAAACGTATAACGAATTCGCAGCCATGAGCGGCCATTTTGTCAAACAAACGCAGTAGCCATTTTGAATCCGCCATCCGCCATTCTCTTTGCAAATTTCAAATGAGCTAAGGATGATTCTACCTGGTGATTAAATCGCTGCGATTTTTACCAAAATCGCGTAATCGCTTAAACATAATACTACTACAAATAATATAAAATTCAGTGTTTTAGAGGAAAAAACCTGACATAAGTAAAATAAACTATCCCCAGGTCAACCCCAAATCAAACTGCTCGTATGGGCCCATAATGTAGCTCACGGTGAGAGAAGACCTGTAGGTACCAAGTAGTGAAATGTAAATAAGCTTTTTTCATCATCATCGTAAACCTATTGCTGTCCACTGCTGGACATACGTCTCTCCCAAAGCACGCCAATGAGAATGGTCCTCGGCAACTCGCAATCAGTTCTTGTCGGCGATCCGGAGGGCGTCCTACACTACCTTTACCGAGGCTTTTCTTGTTTTCACATTAAAACTCTGCGATAATAGCTAAAAGCGACAAATAACGCGTAGGTGAACCCGCCCTTATGGTTTTAGTGAAATTCGAATATTTGATTTGACGTTTTAACAACGAGATCAAACGGAGCGGTAAGTCCAACAAATCTGCCTATTTATGATTTTATAGGAGTTTAATTAATAATTATAATTCGAAATTAACTTCTCTGTGGAAATTAGAATATTAATTAGGTTACTCACTCTTTGAAGAAGGAAAGGAACAAATCATAAAGGAAGCCATATTTCACAAATCATTATGATCATCACCATCATCGTTTCAGCCGAAAGACGTCCACTGCTGGACAGAGGCCTCCTCCAAGGCTCGCCACTCAGACCGGTCCTGTGCCACCGTGTTCCCGCGACCTTTATAAGGTCGTCACTCCATCTTGTTGGAGCCCGACCGACAGCTCATCTCCCGGTTCGCGGACGCCACTCGAGAACTTTCCGGCCCCATCGGCCATCAGTCCTGCGAGCAATGTGCCCCGCCCACTGCCACTTAAAGTTCGCGATTCTTCGGGCTATGTCGGTGACCCTAGTTATACTGCGGATATCCTCATTCCTGATTCTATCACGCCGAGAATTTGACAAATATAGATGTGAATTATCTAAGTAACTACTTTAATGTTAAGGATAAAAAAAAAAGAACCTGAAAAACTTGCCAAGTTAAAGAAGAGCAGAGCGAATCGAGGCCAAACATGGCCTAGTTTTAACTCAGCACTCTGAAATACGAGAATTTTATTCTGATTGGGTACACTTATTGAAACCGTTAGACGGCGTCCAAACGGACGTTCACGTTCACTTTCCACTACGTTCCACTACCTGTGTATGTGTGCGTGAGTTCATTTTCGGTGGACGGATCCTCTTTTTTCCTAAATGAAAGGTAATGTACGGATAGTTATGTGAAATTGAGATGTATAATATATCCCTTCAATCGCATAGACCATCAAGGTGTATATCTTTTGTCTTGGAATGTTGCGTAAATCTTGAAAAACTGCTATATCCACAATATCTACCACCCGTGCCATCTATTGGTGTAGAGGCTACATAAAACCGTTAGTTTTCACCTGAAACCAAAAATATAGGTACCCACAGCACGACACAACTTAGAGCTTTTTTTTTACATCAAAGAGTAAAAAGGATAGCGATATGAGCAGCGCGGCGGCATCGCTACAAAAAGTCACCGTGGGCGAGGGCCCTTAGAAGGCGCGCGGCGAGGCACTGGATGCAGTCTATATTTGCTTAACTCACGCGCCTTCTAAGTTGTGTAAAGCCGTATCGCCACGCGAGTCGAGGTGAATGATAACCCATCACAATGTTTTTCAATGACTTTATAAATACGTATTTACTAAATTTTTACATGTTTTTCAAATTGATCGACTAGTAGGTTTACACTTTACACATATGGTCCCTTGATCATAAAAAAAGAATATCAAAAAAATATTTTGCCACATTGTCGGCGTGACTAACTAAGCATTTCCGAGCTATGCCGCGGACGGATAAACGTACAGACATGGCGAAACAATAAGGGTTCCTTGTGGACTGCGCAACCCTAAAAACGTCATCAAAATCTTACTTTTTCTTTATGTTTTTGTACAGTCACGGATTTTAATTGTTGTACCACTTTCCTACCGCCCTTCTTATTTTATCCGTAATCCAGAATATTTAATAGTACCTACTACATACAGAATGGCCACGGAATCACCCGCCTGAATCTAGCCGGCGCGCAACTCGCGCCCAATTCGCCCTTACCGTCATTTGTTTCATCCGGAGATGGAGAGTGGATCACTGGCCCGCGTAGTTGGTACACAGACATTTACAAGTGTACAGACGTCCTCGCACGCAGACATTGACACTTCATTTCGAATTGTGTTCGAAATCGTGCTTTTATAGGCCGTGTCCGCCGTGTGCCGTAAGGCAAAGGGGCTACCACTTTTCCTTAGGGTGTCCACATCTCATCAGGTCCGGCATCAAACTGCCATCTGCGGATGACGTCTTAACTTCGTTATCCGATGAAATGGCTCGGAATCCGCTCTGTTCTACAAATGTTGTTCGGGACACACTGGCGAATAGGGAGTGAAGTAGATTGGTTCACTACAGTTACTTCCATACTTATATTATACTCATATATCGGAAAAACGTATAGTTCCCGCGGGAACGCGATGGCCGAATTCCACGCGGGTGAAGTCGCGGGGCAGGAGATGGTAAAAATAACAGTGATTAACAACCCGTAATACTTTATTATTTTTAAAAGACTAGGGTATTGGATAAACTTACTTATTCTGTCGCTTTAATGAAATAGACATGAAATTAAGCAAAAGAAGTGAAATCAAGGAGAAGGAAGATTCATATCTTCTTCCCTGTATATTGGGCTCAAAAATTACTCGTACAAGACCTCATTGAATATTCTCACCGTTCTTCGTTACGTCACTAACTTCGTCCGAATTTTATAATTGCGAATTTTGTTCTTGTGTGTGCACAGACAAGAACAAAATTACATGTAGCGAGCCTTCATCATCATTTCAGCCGATATACGTCCACTGCTGGACATAGGCCTTCCCCAAGGCGCGCTGCTCAGACCGGTCCTGTGCCACTCGCATCCACCACGTTCCCGCAACCTTTACAAGGTCGTCACTCCATCTTGTTGGAGGCCTACCGACAGCTCGTCTACCGGTTCGCGGACGCCACTTCAGTACTTTCTGGTCCCATCGGCAATCAGTCTGCTCGCAGGACGTCAGTGTGCCCCGCCCACTGCCACTGTTCGCAGATCTTCGGGCTATGTCGGTGAACCTAGTTCTACTGCGGATATCCTCATTTCTGATTATATCACGCACAGAAACATAGAGCAAAGCCCTCTCCATTGCCCTCTTGCAACGGAGAGCGACGGCTTGTAGCGAGCCTTGGGAGGCCTATAGGTATTATGGCATAAGTAGGACGTTTTTCGGTTGGCTGATGATGAAGACCGTACGTCGTTCTCTCAAGCTGTATGCCCCCGCGTCGCGTGGTAAAGCTCGACCCCAATCTCCATAAACCGGGTAAAGGACCTGAATGGAGCTTTATTTCGACCACGTCGACTCAGACCAAGTTGTGTTAATAAACTTAACCGGAAAGTATAGTATTTTTCGCAATCGTGACATAATAGAGAGCTTTTCAGTCGAGTACCGTGTTTAGGCCACGAAGCTTGCTGAGTGGCCTAAGTAAGGTACGAGATTGAAAAGCTTGATTATGGCACTATTGTGAACAATACTTTTTGTACGAGTCCATTAAAATTAATAATTTAACTCATTAGTACGAGTATATAAGAAAAATAAATGTCGTTTGAATTTTGCTCTTCGTGGTAGGGCCTGTAATCTAGTTGGTCACGACGTGCATCTAGATGGCCATGCCGAAACGTGAAAAAGTATTTCGATCGTCTAGAGCGAATCGAAATAACTTATTTCGGTTGTTTCGGAAGTATGACTATTTAACGATGAAAAGAGTGACATTGCAGTATTCTCTATGAAATCTTAATACACATATTTCAATTGACGAGTACAAAAAAGTATTATTGTCATTTGTCAGTCTGATCTCTGATTTCCTCCACGTGGGCATGATATTTTTAGCGTGGGTTTTAAATCTTTTCCCGACTCTTGATTGTTTTTTTATTTTTAAAATCCCAATCCGCACTGGACCCGCCTGAAGACTACAGCCCAAGCCCTCTCGTGATGAGAGGAGGCTTGTGCTCAGCAGTGGAACACAAATAGGCTGTAGTAGTAAAGTTTGTGTGATACAACCTTAATTAACACCGGGTTCGTGATAGATATTTCTATAGAGACAACCTAGGTAATACTAGCTACACAACCAAACGTGTCGCATTTAACACGAAATACTTAGCTCTAATTATCAGTAATGTCCTTACGTGCTGGTTATACTATCTAGATGTTACTATATAACATAGGTATAATAAATAAATAAATATATTAAAACAACATGACACTTTATTTCTGAAATAGAAAAGAATAAAAGGGGTGACTAAATATCGTTATATAACATAAGTCAATGATTTTTAGAATTATTTATTGTCTGTATATTAGTTAGTAGGTAGGAGGTACACATCTGCTACGCTTGTGTGAATTGTACGTATTTCGGCAGAAGTACAATATTTAATGTACATTATTAAATTATGTAAACTAAAAGTTTATTTTACACAAGCTTTTTTATACTTGTAAGTATGTGATTATTTCTTTCAAAAAGGCCTTCTGCTGAGTTTTTTGCGGCGCTTCTTCTCAAGCAATGGGTCTAGGAAGCGCTGGTATAGTACATTACTACAGAGGCCGGGAAGGAGGATGTTGCAGGCCGAGTATTATATACGGCCGAACGAAGTGAGGCCGGATAGTTACGAGGCCGACAACTTCCGTTCCCCGCCGATGTATGTATAGTGCTTCTCTCAAACATGCAAAGAAAGAAAGAAATAAAATATTATTTTATATATAATAATTATATTTTGTCTTTTTTCCATGAATAAAACTGCGATACCTGTGTAGCAATATGGTTCATGTTTTTTAATAACTGTATTGGCAGAATGTCATAGCGAACCATAGAGTAAATATTGTTTGTAGTTTTTTTTTTAATGGCGGAATGCCAAGATGCTGTGTCACAAATACATAAAATGGATATTAAAAAAAGTGAATTGCCGGCCCAGGCCTGCAACGTTTGTATGAAATTTTATTATAGACGAATTGTCTAGCCGCGCCTGAAACGTGATACTTCCCAGGCTAATAAGAAGAACATAATATCAATATTTCATTGTATGTTTGAGAAAAAATCATTTCTGACGTGTAAAAGTTCCCCAATGTGGCCAGTTTGCTGAATAAATTATTAATTGATTGATTGATTGACTTAAGTCTAGATGGAAATTATCATGAATGGCAAATATGTAGTATAATGGCACATTACATAGGCTACTTTTTCTCTAAACACTTATTCCCCGATTGGCGAGTAACACAGCGTCACCCTCCTAGTTCACCAAAATGGCGGACTTTTACCTCCAACGAGCTAGCAGCAATTTCCGCTGCCATATTAAAATGTTGCTAATGGATTTTCCATATTGATGTTAATAAACTGAAAGTGGATTAGGCATATATACGTAAATATAACTTGATTTTTTCTATGACTTTGGCCGATTGTAGTAAAACATTTTATATTATATCTAATTTGTAAGTTCTACCTTGCTACGGCCTAGAAAGGCCCATGTCTGTACTGATAAATATTTTTAAGAGCATTGTAATACCATGGTTGCAAAGGATTAAATGATTATGCTTATTATTACATTCAATTGCAATAAAAAGAGATAATAATTATGAGGAATACAGATTTATTTTGCGCATTTCACATTGACAATATTTAAGTATCACACAATAGTACATTACAGACCTAGGGTGGTGAATTCGTAAATGTCCCAGATCGCAGGTTTCTGTGGCCCGAACCGAAGGTGAGGGCCATAAATGTGCGATCTGGGGCTTTACGAATTACCGCCCGTGGTTTGTCAAAAGTTTTACGTCTTGCCTTGGCCAAGAAGTGAGATTTTCTCTCCGCGTAGCGGGCAGAAAATCCCACTTTACGGCCAAGGGTGATGTAAAACAAATTGCTTAAGTACCATCCTGTAAAAGTATGACATTTGTAAAGTAATAAATTTACACGAGAATCAGTCTGAAACTTCCAGAGGTCATCAATCAAGGTATTTTTTAAACGTAACAAATGTAGCCTTGGTTTATTCTCCCCGGGTTTCGAGCGAAATGAAAAATAATGAGATGGTCATTTGTCTTTTGATTCGTGACTAAAATGCTGAACACCTTTTAATACATTTACAAAATAAAATACATGCCGTCATGATTTTAAAGTTCTCATAATACCTATGTATTACTTTTCCATAATTTAAATTAAGGCCCTTCCCTGACCCAGCATCGGCAAATTGCTCATTTAAGATCATACTTTTCTAAGAAATGTTAAAAGTCAAATATATGAAAAAAACATATGTTATACTTAATTATATCATCCTTACATTGACAGCTTTCGTTGCACGTTTCACGAAACTTCGCTCGATACAATTTAATTCCAAAGTAACCTCTAACTCGGACATTTAATCCAATTTTACTCCAGTTCATTATATCAAACAGTGTAAAACTAAATATAACAGAAAAATATCCATATTATATGCATACATTGACAGCTTTATAAATGCCATGTTTTAGACGGTATTTTTATAGAAATTAAAACGTGTTAAAAAGTAACTAAATCGGGCGTTCTGCGCGTAGCGCTTTCTCTTTCACTCATCCCACGAGTGACAGGGACGGCTGAGCTGGGTCTATGAACGGCCTCCTCAAGCTTAAGATTTGCTAAGTATTTTTAAATGTTATCAGTAGGTAACCGAGCCCGCCGGCCACCTGATGGTAAGCGGCCACTGCGGCCCATGGACATAATCCATATTATAATATTATAAATGCGAAATTAACTCTGTCTGTCTGTCTGTCTGTCTGTCTGTTACATCTTCAAGCTTCAACCGCTGGACCTACTACTACTACTACAGCCTATTTGCGTCCCACTGCTGGGCACAGGCCTCCTCTCATCACGAGAGGGTTTGGGCTATAGTCCCCACGCGGGCCCAGTGCGGATTGGGGACTTCACACACATCTTTGAATTACTTCGCAGATGCGTGCAGGTTTCTACACGATGTTTTCCTTCACCGAAAAGCTCAATGGTAAATTCAAATTGAATTTCGCACATAAGTAAACTTAGAGGTGCGAGCCGGAATCGAACCCCCGACCCTCGGCATGAGAGGTCGAACCACTAGGCCACCACGGCTTCAACCGCTGGACCGATTGAGCTCAAATTTGGCATGGAGATAGTTGGAGACCCGGGAAAGGACATAGGCTACTTTTTATCCCGAAAAAACGCATAGTTAACGCGGGCGAAGTCGCGGGCAGAAGCTAGTTTTAGTATAAATTAGAATATTTCAGCTTTTAATGTCAATTAGTGATAATTTATCATAAGACGCGCACGCTCGCCGCGGGCGGTATGCGGTAACTTGTTTTGGTGCGGGGCGGTACGTGTCGTTACTGGGACGATAGTAGGTAGGTACCTACTATCGTTCCCTAGATATACTGTGCCTAAACACCTGTTTTAATTGCAGAATGGTGGGGCGCGCGCACGTACTGCTGCGAGACGGACGATTGCAACGGCGTCGCTGCGCCCGCGCCGGCCCTCGCCGCGCTCGGCGCAGGAGTGCTCGCGCTAATCGTCGCTCGCTGACCGCCGCGCTACCGGTGAGTAAAAATATCCCCGACGCTAGAGATCTTCTACTATCTAAAGTCCCGCGCCTTCACATTTCAAAACGCTTCATTTTTTTATTATTATTTAAAAAGCACCACCAACACTCTCAACACATAGTTGATGGCTGTCTCAGCATGCACACATGTGTTGAGAGTGTTGGTGGTGCTTTTTAAATACATTGAAGCGTTTTGAAATGTGAAGGCGCGGGACTTGTCATCAACGGGTGTTGTCATTGTTGTTGTCTTGGGAAGTTGTCAACTTGAGCGGTGTTCTTTGATGCGCAGAAGTCTAAAATTAGTTTTCATCGGCAGAAGGGCGCGTTTATTGGCCCTTCAGTCGTAAACATGCTCAGAAAATCCCCTCTGCTTTCTCTCATCGCTCAAGATCCGACCAGCAGTACACGCACGCTAAACGTGGGTTCATTATGTCCATGCGTAGCGTAGCCGTGCGCTGCTGTGTATACACCTTCATTTCGATACTAGTTAGGAATGATAATGTAGGTAATTTGGAATTATTCTTATGATAAGCGTATTTGCAATTTAAAGTTTTGCCATCTTAAATAATATATTTTTGTAGGTGATTTTATAGCATTAAGACAGATAAATGGTTAGGTAAGCCTTAAAATCATATCAATGTTGTTTTTAAAGAAGATTTCTATTTAAATTGCGTTGCTGAGATAACAGTGGCCTTTTATTTAAATAGAAGTTATTCAGGCTTTTATAAAAAAATGGACTGGGGATCGTTTCATTACGTACATAAATTCAATTTCCTCCGTCGAATTAATACTTGAAAGAGGATCAAAAAGATCGTTTCATAATAAAGTAATATGTCTAAGAAAAATATTTTATTGAGCCATATAAATTAAAGAACATTTTTGGTGTAAAAAAGAATATTTTTTCATGTATAATTAAGATTCACGTTAATTAATTAACAGTAAAGACCAGAATACGCCCGTCTTTTGACAGAATGTTGACCCTTCCAGTTAACTTTTTTACGCCTGTTTTAAACTAAAAAATATAAAGTTATACATTATTGATACAATATAATACATAACAAAGCTAAAAGGGTTCCGCGATACAGGCACTGAGTCTAGTGCGGAGACCGCTGCCAATTCCTGTCACCTTATTATGCATACTTGTTTCTAATGTAAATTCTCAATTCATCATCATCATCAACAGCCCATAGTAGTCCACTGCTGCACGTAGGCCTCACCCAATGCACGCCAATGAGCTCTGTCCAAGGCGTGCCGCATCCAATCTACACCGGCCACCTTGCGCAAATCGTCACTCCACCTGGCAACAGGGCGCCCTACACTTCGTTTGCAATTCTCAATTGTATTTTTGTAAAATTTTATGGTAAATAAAAATATTCTTATTCTATTCTTTTTTCTTATTTTCAACTTAGATAGTAGTTAAAAAAAACTAAGCCCCCTTATTGTATTTTAAGTAAGATCAGTCGGGGCGCCAGGGTGGGACTTCACACACGTTGAATTACTTCGCAGATGCGTTTAGGTTTCCTCACGCACGATGTTTTCCTTCATCCAAAAGCTCAGTGGTGAATAGGGATGACGACAGGGTGAAGTAATCGAAATTCTAATTAGTCCGTCAGTCAGGTAATAAAAAAATATTAGACACGTATATTTTGTTTTATCAAATTAACAAAGAATGACCAAGTTAAAACGCATTAAAGTTGGAGAGAGGGGGCTAACTACGTCACCGTTAGGTATAAATCGTACCTAACCGTGACGTCACGCGACATTTCCACTCAATATATCTCCGTAAAGTTTGATTACGTGAAAAAAGAAAAAATACGTGTCCAATACTTTTCAATAATCTTCCTGATAGACTAAGGAAAAAAAGTTGTCGTCATCCCTATTCTAATTGAATTTCGCACATAAGTAAATTTATAGGTGCGATCTTCCGTACATACTCGTAGAATAAATAAAACAGGATCTCACTGCAATCCGCATTTAACGCATTCACTGCCACCGACGCATATGTGCGTTTTGCTGACTTTCCCGCAGTGCCTTGAACGCACATGTGCGTTGCAATGTTCCCTTAATGACAGATGTGGCATCTGGCGAAAGTTCGTAAAACAGAAGTGGCAGTGAATGCCTTAACCCAGTTCACTCACCCCGAGTGACCTTATTTTGAAAATGACTTAATTTTTATATTAATTGCAGAAACCAGAAGAAATAGTAGACGGAGGAAGAAAATCATTATCTAAAGATACTTAATTGTAAGAAACTAACTACCCTATTATTACTTAATTATTGTAATTTGTAAATAGAACTCACAGACGCTTTAAAACTATCACAGTTATCAATGTTATCATTTTGATGGGAACGTTTTTTAGTATTCTTATGGAGAATGTGCTAAAATAAGGTTCTCAATAAAATAAAATAAAAAATAGTCTTATTATGTAATAATACAGTAAAATGATATTTTAGTTAAACTACTTTCATCTAATACTTACTATCTGATCTGATTATTTGAATCTGGAAGACGGTTAAATCCATATTTTTTACTCAAATGTGTTATACGACGTTTTATTCTTTTATTAACGAGTTATGTACAAAATCGAATACAAAAAATAACTATTTATATACCCTCTTGAACATAATCCCATAAAGAAAATCAGTTAAAAAAAGGATATAGTAGATAGTAATAAAAAAAAAAAAAAACATATTTTCACTTAACAAAGTCTCGTGATGAGAGGAGGCCTGTGCGGTAATCGTAATAGGCTGTAGTAGTTGGTTGGGCTTAACAAGTACTTATTTAAGTGAAAATACATATGGCATGTTACTGTCCAAGAAGTTCGATACACAATGTTAATAATTATTACTAGCTACTTAATTTTTAACTTGGCTGATAGAGAATGATCCTTGACTCAAGTATATATTATACGGATTTTTAGAATACGTTTAGCTACAAATTTATTTTTAAAATTAATTAATTATTTCCAGAATTGTCCTTCCAGTGCCTACACTGAATATAAATTCGGAGTTAAAAGTCATTTGTCAAAATTTACGTGACTTAAGTTTATTTCATTTTTAGTCTATTATTATAAGTGGCTGGTATTGATACAACATTCCAAGTGCAAAATAATTATATCAAATTTGAACAAAACTGAATTTTCTACGTCATAAAGTCACCAAAAATACGCATTATGAAAAAGGTTTAGAGAAATAATTCCTGATCCCGGCTCGTATGAAGTCTTTCATGACTAATATTATATATAGTATAATAATAACATTGGATTTGTAAGTTCAGATTGCAGAAGTTACTCAATTGATTTGTTTGAAAGCGAAGTTTGTTCAAGAAACCTTTCAAACCCAGCTGGCTACATGAAATTGGAATAGGAACTTATAAGTACATGTGATTTAGTTGATACGACATTAAATGCTATTCTATTTCAAATGTTCGCTTTCAAACACATTATTATTTGACGTGGAACACATTCAGTAGCTATAGGGTAAAATAATTGGATTTAAGATGAAAATGGCTAGGACAAAGGGTCAGTTGATTCATGCATATTTCACGGACTCCTGGTCGTTAAATATGGCCGCCGAGCTGTCACTTCTGTCACACAGAAACGTTATTTTGTCTCATAGTAAAATATTGAACGTTAACGTCAACTTTTAACTGACGGTTTGAATTCACCCACCCTTAGTGTTGCTAGGCAGTAATGTTGAAACTAATACATATTGTTTAAATTTAAACGGGAATATTACGAAAATATTATATTAAAAATATCTCGCCATTTTCATCAGAAACAAAAATATTGTAATTTATAAATAAACATTCAAATAAACGCTTTATAATAATTTATCACTAATTGACATCAAAAGCTGAAATATTCTAAATTATACTAAAATATTGTCTTACAATTAGGAATAAGCAAGGGCATATTACAATGCCCTCTGTTATTCATAGAATAGATATAAGATAGTTGTACAAAAATACAAATAAATCCTCATAATATAATTTTATCGCAAAAGAAAAGAAATCTCATATTGTTAATCATAGACCCTTATTAAAGAAGAACTTTTACAAAAACTTAACATTTTAAATTGTACTTTTATTTTATTTTAACTACAAGCTTCTGCCAGCTAAACAGATATATGTGTGTGTTTTGATCTAGAATTTAACTTCTTAATTGACTTATTTAAAAACTAGCTTCTGCCCGCGACTTCGTACGCGTGGAATATAAAATTGCCGATAACTTTTCTTTCCGACATCCGATTTTAATTAAACATAGCTCATATGTTACTCCAAATGATGCTCTATCTACCCTTGAAAACTGCATTCAAATCGGTTCAGTAGTTTCGGAGATTAAATCTAACAAACAGACAGACAGACAGACACAAAAGATTTCTAAAAATCGCTGTTTTGTGGTCTATTACATCACCCTTGGCCGTAAAGTGGAATTTTGTGGGGCGAAAATGTCACTTCCTGGCCAAGGCAAGACGTAAAACTTTAAGTAAACCACGGGGGGTAAGTAATTATTCGTAAAACCCCAGATCGCATATTTTATGGCCCGAACCGAAGGCATATGGCACAAACACCTGCGATCTGGGACATTGACGAATTTACCGCCGTAGGTCTGTATTGTGAAATTTTTCACCATCATGGAATAATGCTGTAACCTTGTTTGACACCAATCGATCAAGGGTTTTTTGCATCTGACGCTTTCTTGTTATTCCTATTTAGGTAAGTATACCTCTGTATTAGTCAAACTTTGTTTCTATTTAAATTTTAAAATGTATTTCGTATATCGGCTAATATAACGTATCTGTAGCAAACTTGTTTAAATGATGGCTTGAACGGTTTTACAATAATTGTACGGTTTCTGTTTCGTTCTTAGCTAAATAAAGACCAATTTATCATTGAAGTTTTCGATTTTCATTTTACATTTTCCTAAAATCACACAATCACACTGTATTCTGTCTTAGTTATACTTATTTTAAAAGACGGACCAAAAAGGTGTCCCTAATATCTCTTTATGACCCCAACTTTGCCCGCGTGGGGACTACCTATAGCCCAAACCCTCAGGAATGAGAGAAGGCCTGTGCCCAGCAGTGGGACGCAAATAGGCTGTAGTAGTAGCAATAGTAGATTTCTAGAATGAGTAAATGATTTCATCATACGCAACTACGAAAGGGTTTATTACGGACGGAGAACTTCACGCACAATCTTTGATTACTTGACAATATCGCCATGGATTATTCACGATGTTATAATTCAATGAAAAGCTAATAAAATATAAATATAAATATCTTGGGACATTTCACACATATTGACCTAGCCCCAAACTAAGCAAAGCTTGTACTATGGGTGCTAGACAACGATATAAATACTTATATAGAGAAATACATACATATATAAATACTAAACATCCATGACTCGAGTACAAACATTCGTGCTCATCACACAAAGTTTGCCCCGAGCGGGACTCGAACCTGCGACCATCGGAACAGAAGGCAGGGTCACTACCAACTGGACCAATCCGGCCGTCAAAATACAATAATAATAATTTTCATTACCTAATACGTAATTTTCATTAGTATCGCGTTCACTTAGAGTCAGATTTGAACTTCCAAATTGCTCTGCATGAGACACAAGACCAGCTTCTACGCTAGGATACCGCAGCTTTTCAGTAGGTCGGTGAAAATTTTCATGATTAAATTTCTTTGTTTATTGGACACGTTTTTTGAACCGTGTTTAATTTGATCAGAGCAACGCCGCATGAGAATTAAATACTTGAAAGAGCTTTTAGCGAAATGATGGATTATCGGACTGAATCCAATCGAACTGGTGTGAGAAAATACTCCGATTTTTTAATGGTAGTTAATGTTTTTGGGGAAGCAGGATCTGACATAAATCATAGTAACTGGGAGACCGCACCTTGCTCGGGTGAAACTAGCTAAAAATTCCTAGATATGAGACCTAGCTAGATCGTTTTTTCGCAACCGTAACGTTAGAGAATTGGCTATGGGTGAAAAATGACAATGTGCTCGATTTTTTTTATGGATAGGAATAACCTTCCGTATCAAGAGAAAAAAATCTCAGAATTTTCCGTGCAGCGGATTTTGCGTAAAAAAAGAAATTGATTTTGTGTTAGGACGATTTAAATAAAGGTGTTTCCTGGGTCCAAGTATGCAGCAGTACTTCTTAAAAAAAAGTGTTGACACTATTGACGGTGACAGTTCTTGCTTCATTCGTAATAACGTGTTTAAAGCATACGTCGTCGTTCGGGTGAAGCAGAATCGAAAGTCCAGTAAGCAAAAGCAGTCATCGATAAGCTATTTTTCCAATAAAATTGTTAAAACACGTAAAGTTATGTTCGTACAAAGAAAGCGAGAACTATCACCGTCAAATGTCAACACTTTTTTTTCAGAAACATGTGCTGTGCTTACCCAAGGACCAAGGAAAACCCGAATCTTTAAATCGTTATAACGCAAAACCAATTTATTTTTTTACGCAAAATCTACGCCACGGAAAATTCTCAGTTTTTTTTCGCTTATAACGGAAGGTTATTCCAATCCATAAAAAAAAGGATCAAGCACTTTGTCATTTTTCACCCATAGCCAATTTCGTCCAAAACGTTAGACAAGATTCTGAGATCGTTTGTATAACTAAATAAATAAATAAGTATACAAGATTAGTACGTTTTTAGTGCAAGAGCAAGATATCTAATTTACATTTTAGTACTCGTACTTATCAAAACACGTACGTTTTTAAATCTTTGATTACAGTATAGTCACTTCGATTTCTGCCACTGAAAGTTTTGAAGTTTGAAGAAGAGGACAAAAGTTTCTATCTATTCTTAAATAAAGTTAGTTCGAGAGCTTTGAAGGGAATGCCAGCTGGATTTCATATTCATAGTAGTAAGAAAATGCTTATAAGGTTGGTAATTAGGTACATTACCTTACATAATCGAATCGTCAACGATCCCCTACTCTCAGACCGGTTAGAACCTCCTTAGCCTTCGGAGGGACTTTGCATCTCTCTGCGTCTTCTACCGTCTGTATAATGGGGGGTTCAGAGGAACTCTTTAAACTGGTTTCTACCGCTTCCTTCTATTTCGTTCATGCCCATTTCCTTGAGACATTACGCTCATCTACGTGTCGGTTCTCTAGAACGTTTTTAGCGCGTACTCATTTGGAATGAACTCTCTGCTGAAATATTCCCTCTGCGCTACAATATGGGATGTTTTAAAAAGGGTGTCATTAAATATCTTCGGGACCGGCAACGCATTGGTGACGCATCTGGTGTTACAAATATCTATAGGTGGCGGTAACCGCTTTCCATCAGGTGCGCCGTCTGCCTGTTTGTCCGTCTATAATAATAATTAAAAAAACATGTATACGCCTCAGATTATTTTACAAATAGAAACCCCGAGCAATATGTAGATCTCTATTGCTTTTTGCGATTTCCAATAGAACAAGGTTAATGGAATTTCCGCTGAAATTATGATTCATATCATAGGTACTTCGTTAACCAGTTTGCGAACTTCATCTTCCCTAATCACCGCCCCAGTCGGGATCTGGTTTATTAAAAAAGTAACTCTCCATTTACATACCTGTTTAAATTAAATAATGTTTTGTTATTAACGTTCTTATCTTAAGCCACTTACCATTTTTATCGTGCCTTTAACTTTAAAGAGGTTTTCAGTGTTTCTGTCAGAGTTTCGTGTTATTAGAAAAACTTCGAAGGCTGTTATCCATTATTAATCACTGCTGAAAACCAATTACAAAATGAAGAACCGCTCACTGGTTTTTGCCTCCGGTTTTACTTATAACGATGCCAATTTAAACTATTGAATATTTTGTACTTATTTTTTTTTCAGTTTTGCTGTTAAGGCGTGAAACCGTATGAATCCATAGACTATTTTATAATGAGTATTTTTATAATTAAGGGCATTTAATCCTAGGTATCCATATCATTTTTCATCTTGTTCCATTTTGATATGGTTTTCGTTGTACCTATTTCGACTCCATTTAAAGAAGACTGTTTAATGAAAATATTACTACCTAGTCTGTAATAAAATATGTGTGTAAACCTTATTTTATTGTTTTCTGGGACAATAAAGAACATGAAGTACAAGAAAGAGAAAAGAAGAGAAGATGCCGTGCGCCGGCATTAGAATCAGTACGCTTTGTCGTCACTTCGCGTGCGTTCACAAAACGAACTGATTCTTTAGTCGTCGCACGCGCTGATCGGCGGGAAGGAGACTGAAAAAGAAGGAACCTTCTTGAAACTGTTTCAGCAGGTAACACTATCTGTACGTATCCAGTGTCCAGACCAAAGCTTTACTAAGCTAAACACTAGATAAAATTTCCACGAAAAAAATAACTCAATTACCAGAACTTACACAGCTATCTGTTCCAGTTTCCAGTTAGACTTTGGAAAGTGGAGTTTCCGATCCGAAAATAACTTGAACAATCCCGTATAAAAATCCCATATTGTAGGTGAGTTCTCCATGACAAATCATCATCATCATCATCATATCAGCCGATAAGTAGACGTCCACTGATAAACATACGCCTCCCCCAAGGCTCGCCCCTCCGACCGGTCCTGTGCCGCTCGCATCCACCGACTTCCCGCGACCTTCACCAGGTCATCGCTCCACCTTGTTGGAGGCCTACCGACAGCTCGTCTTCCGGTACGCGGCCATGAAAAAGTCTTTTTAAATAATCTGTACTAAAAAGTGAAAGTACACGAAACAAGTTAATTAATTAATTAAGCATACCCTCAACTCGCAACAAATTAACGAGTAAATCTATAACTACCCTCAGTAACGTGTTGAACAGCGAAATGAACGGTTTCATCGCGTAATTTAATTGAACAAAATTAACGGGACTGTCAAAAGATAGCCAAGTTCAAATATCAAACTCAATTATTTTATTCTGCTAAGTGACCACATCCGAGCTCACATGTCATTGTGTTATGTTTTCACAATATACTTAAGTATTAAAACTAGAAATCTAGGAATAAATAACATTAAGTGGGTTATTTATTTATTTAAGTACTCTATTTATTTTTTAAATTTACGTTTATTGATTGTTTGTGGATGGAATAGATGTATTGAAAGGATATCTTGCATGTGAAATGAAGACTGATACAGGAAAATGGAAGACAAATTTTATCTATTTCACTTGTAGTGACGACCGGATTGGTCCAGTTGGCAGTGACCCTGACTTATGTTTCGATGGTCGCGGGATCTAATCCAGCTCAGAGCAAACTTTGTGTGGTGAGCATGAATGTTTTTACTCGAGTCATGGATGTTTAGTATTTATATATGTATGTATGTATTACTCTATATAATCAGTAATTATATCGTTGTCTAGCACCCGCATTGCTTAGTTTCGAGCTAGGTCAAGTGTGAAATGTCCCAAGATATTTATTTATTTATAGTCTGGTTAGCGAAAGCTGAACCTATTAAACTCAAGTACGTACTTAGTGAGTGACTAAAATTTATGTATCATCATCATTTCAGCCAAAAGACGTCCACTGCTGGACATAGGCCTCCCCCAATTTATGTATATGACGTAGGTAATTCATTTTATTCTTCTACTACTACTACTACAGCCTATTTGCGTCCCACTGCTGGGCACAGGCCTCCTCTCATCACGAGAGGGTTTGGGCTATAGTCCCCACGCGGGCCCAGTGCGGATTGGGGACTTCACACACATCTTTGAAATACTTCGCAGATGCGTGCAGGTTTCCTCACGATGTTTTCCTTCACCGAAAAGCTCAGTGGTAAATTCAAATTGAATTTCGCACATAAGTAAACTTAGAGGTGCGAGCCGGGATCGAACCCCCGACCCTCGGCATGAGATGCGGTAGGTCGAACCACTAGGCCACCACGGCAATTATTTATTATTTTATTCTTCGCTTTCTCGTAACTTGGCGTCACGCTCTCCTGTGCGGGCACGTATGCGGTCAAATGATGGAAGCTGCAGTTTTCCCTTCTACTTTAATTAGTTTGTGGTGTCACTGTGCTTTTATAGCGATTGAATTTAAGTACTTTCATTATTAATATTGTGTTCATTATTAATTACGTTTATGTATGAATGCTCCTTGAATGTGCATTGTATTAAAACCTGGAAATGGCGGAAGGGGGAGGGGGAGGGGTGGTAAACGAGCATACAGGCCACCTTACGAGACTGGGGCTCATGACTACAGATTCCCAATCCTACAGATTCTCTAATCTACGGATTCCCAATTTAACAGATAACCAATTACACAGGTTCCCAATTTAACAGATAACCAATTACACAGGTTCCCAATTCTACATATTCTTTATTCTACAGTTTCTTATCTGACTACTATTTTACCGGTAAGGGTCCACTCAGTCCGTTAGGTGTGAATGTAGGTTAGGTTCGTTAGTTATCTATATACGCCCGAAGGGCAAACTACCTAGAAATAGGGGCCCCGCGTAGCGGGGACCCGTCGACCCAGTTACATTCCTTGTATTATTTTGTAGAATACCAAATATGTAGAATTGGGAATCTGTGGAATTGTGAATATGCAGAATCAATATTCTGTAAAATTTAAATTATGTAGAATTGGGAATCTGTACACTTGGGAATGTGTAGAAATAGAAATCTGTAGACATGGTATTCTGTAAAAGAAATCTGTAGAACTGGGAACAATTCCCTTACGATGGTAAGAGGCCCATGGCCATAAGGAATTATACGATTTGGAATGCGTTTGCCAACCCTGAGGCACAGAATATTTAATAGTAATGTGGAGACTGGCCGAGTATAATCGGTGAGTTGACACATTTTCTTTCGAATATTTTTAAGAGTAGAATTGTGTTGCGTTTGTTACTTAGTCTTTTGATAGCTCTTGTAAAGTAATGATCTCTGGAAATATTATATGAATTTTACATAAAATCCAACATCTAGCCCAAACCCTCTCGTGATGAGAGGAGGCCTGTGCCCAACAGTGGGACGCAAATAGGCTGTAGCAGTTACATAAAATCTATTATTTATTAATTAGGGAAGTGTTAGGGCAGTATTAGGGCCAGTCTGCGAGATATATAGTTCTTAATCAGCTAGACATCTTCCTGATGCCCAGCGAGTCTCCGTGTCTTCAAGTTCCAGTGCTGATCTCCGTGCCTACAGCATCTACGTGAGCTAACACCACCCCCCCCCTACAGCACCTACTAAGTACGTACAGAATTGCCACGGAATCAGCCGGCTGAATCTAGCCCGCGCGCAACTCGCGCCCAACTAGGCTTGCCGTCATCCGGAGAAGGTCAGTGAATCGTTGGCCAGCGTAGTGGTACACACACATTTACAAGTGTATAGACGTCAGACACACACGGAAATACTCGCATGCAAACATTGACACTTCATTCGAATTGTGTTTGAGATCGTGTTTTTATAGGCCGTGTCCGCCGTGTGCCTGAGGACTAAGAGCGTTATCACATTTGCGATTCCCGAGCGAGTTTTGTATGGAGGCGAACACGCCGCGAGTTCGCCGCGTACGAGTTTTGTATTGAAAAACGCTTTCAACTCGCTCGCAAATCGCAAGTGTGATAAGGCCCTTAGATGGAATGCTTCGTTACCTCTTTTTAATAAGAAATTTCTCCAGCTCAGTTACTGTTTGGCGGTGTTGGTTGGTATAAGTAAGTCTTAAACAGATATATGTGTGTGTTTTGATCTAGAATTTAACTTCTTAATTGACTTATTTAAAAACTAGCTTCTGCCCGCGACTTCGTACGCGTAGAATATAAAATTGCCGATAACTTTTGTTTCCGACATCAGATTTTAATCAAACATAGCTTATATGTTGCTCCAAATGATGCTCTATCTACCCTTGAAAACTGCATTCAAATCGGTTCAATAGTTTCAGAGATTAACTCTAACAAACAGACAGACAGACAGACAGAAAAGATTTATAAAAATCGCTGTTTTGTGATCTACCATACATCTTTAGAGCCCCCGTTCCTTTTTTTGAACTTTTCTTTCTATGTACAGACACGCCGGGTTCTGCTCTTTTATTATATATAGTATAGAGAAAGAAATAGAGAAGATAGATGTAATACCAACTTAAACAAAATATTACTGTGGGTTTTCTCTTTTTAGTGGTAAACGAGGTATTAATGTCGTCAATGCAAATGCACGCATTGTGCGCGGCCGTCGACCGCGAAGTTGATAAATTGTGTCACGCCCCGATACTTCGCACAATGGAACCACTGAAAATAGACTGTCCGTAGGTACTTACTTAATATCCATACCAATATTATAAATACGAAAGTAGAGATCTTCTACTATCTAAAGTCCCGCGTCTTCACATTTCAAAACGCTTCAATGTATTTTAAAAGCACCACCAACTCTCCAACACATGTGTGCGTGCCGAGACCCGTCAACTATGCGTTGAGAGTGTTGGTGGTGCCTTTTAAATAATAATAAACAAATCGAAGCATTTAGAAATGTGAAGGCGCGGGACTTCAGATAGTAGAAGATCTCTAACTCTGTCTGTCTGTCTGTTACCTCTTCACGCTTCAACCGCTGCCTGGAATGATTGAGATGAAATTTGGCATGGAGATAGTTGGGGTTCCGGGGAAGGACATACGCTACTTTTTATCCCGGAAAACGCATAGTTCCCGCGGGAACGCGATAGCCGAATTCCACGCGGGCGAAGTCGTGGGCAGAAGCTAGTTAAAAATATGAAAGTAACTCTGCCTATCTGTCGGTTAGCCACTGGACCGATTTGGATAAAATTTGGAATGGTAATAGTTCGGGTCCCGAGGAAGGACATAGGCTACTTTTCATCCCGGAAAATGCAAAGTTCCTGCGGGAACGCGATAACCGTATTCTACGCGGGGAAAGTCAAGGGCAGAAGCTAGTAGTAAAAATATATCTATACATGGTGGGTCAGATCATATAGCAAATAATTAACCCACAGTATCGGCTATCGATTCTAAGTATGTACCTATATTGTATAGGTCTTTAATTTTTTTAGAGTTGGTAAAAAAAAAAAATTGTATAGGATTCAGGCGTAGCTCTCACAATCAATCCCATATTTTTTTATTTTTTTTACCAACTCAAAAAAAATTAAAGACCTATACAATGCTTAGAAACGATAGCCGATACTGTGGGTTAATTATTTGCTATATGATCTGACCCACCATGTATAATATCGATACAGGTGTAGTTCAATAAAAGCACGGACAGACGAAGCTGCGACCAAAATACTAGTTCATTAAATACTGTCCTAAAATACCTCAAGCAGTACAGACGTTCCACATTTGACGACTACCTACTAAATAAAACTTAATAATCAATTTAATTTTAAACCCCATCATTGTAAATTTTATTTATTTTCACAAAGTTCTCCGTGACATATTACTAGCTTACTAGGTTGAATACAAACTCAAACTAACAATAAAGTTGCTAGACAATCTTGGACCTAACCGTGCTTACATAAAGCTGGAATCAGTTCGCATTTTTAGAGTTAAAGATGGATTGCAGTTTAGTGAAGTCAAGTGCATGCTATATTTTAGGGGATTTTATATAAATGATGCTTTTACTTTTATAAGCTATACTATTATTTATGCTTCTCTAACTTGGTTTACGTCACATTTCACGCTAAAGGATGCCAGTGAGAAAATTTGTTTCTACGCCATATTCCTTTATCATCCATCGTGTTCATTTCATAATTTTATTAAGAAATATGGTATCTAGATTCTAGACTAAGTGTACACTCTACTCTACAGGCTTGGATAAATCTCATCTACGTAAGCTGTTAAAGGGACTTAAAAAGAGATATTAAACATTTGTCAATTAGGTAGGTACCAGCGACTGTGTACATCTTGCTACCATAGTGACGGATTCCGTTATAATTTTGTTTGGTGAATCGTTTTAGATCCTCGATGAGACACTACTTAATGATAGTACCTAATGATCTGTGGTGAAACTCTTATCGTCTTTGACATAACACTCGAGGTCTTCGCTAAAAAAACTTAGACACTTGATCCTTTGATGAAATACGTGGGGTCATTGGTGAAACTCTTATAATCTTCAATGAAATTATTTAAAAGAAACTAAGCTTGTTTCATTATTAACCCCCGATACAAACAAGAGGTGTTAATTTTGGGTCTCCGCAACGGATGAACCGATTTTGACTTTGCATTTTTTAATTAGAAGTTCGGCTTTCGAGCGGCGCGACTGGTCCGTCGGTGGTGCAGCAGTTCTGCTAGCAGTAGGACCACTGACAGCATCATGCCGTACAGCAGCAGCAGCAGGGAGGGGTAGAAGTCCACCAGGGCGACGGAGACGAAGCTACCCCCGCGAGCCGTGCAGACCGGCTTTTTGGAGAACATGATGTGGTTGGTCCGGGCGTTCAGACCGGACTCCGCGTTCCGGAGGAGGCTGGAAGTGGAAGTGGTTAGGAAAATAAGTATTTAGTAACACAGAATTGTTAACGATGAACCTTAAGTGGCAGTGGGCAGGGCACATTGCTCGCAGGACTGATGGCGGATAGACCCGGAAAGTTTTCGATTGGCATCCGCGAACCGGGAGACGAGCTGTCGGTAGATCTACAACAAGATGGAGCGACGAACTCGTGAAGTTTGCAGTAAACCGGTAGAAGCGAGTAGCACAGAACTGGTCTGAGTGGCGAGTCTTGGGGGAGGCCTATGTTCAGAAGTGGACGTGTTTCGGCTGAAATGATGATGATGATGAATTGTTAGGCACCAATCCCGCAAACCAAAGCAAAAGAGTGGAATGCATCACCAGCGTCCTTGTTTCCTGACTCGTACAACATTAGCTTTTCAAGTCTAGAGTGAACATGTATTTTGGCTCAAGGCTCGCCATTCTGACCGGTCTTGTGCTACTTGTTCCTACCGGATTCCCGCAACCGCGACGAGCTGTCGGTAGGCCTAAAACAAGATGGAGCGACGTAAAGGTCGCAAGAAGGCAGGTACACGTAATCGTCAATAACTTCAAGCGTAGAGCCTCCGATTATTATGGAAGTTGACACAACATCTAAGTTTCTTCCCTTTCTGATAGAAGTTGATGTACACTAGACATTATGCAGCGTGACCCAGTGGCTCACCACAACAGCCTATTTACGGTCCTCTGATGCTCACCCTCACAGGCCTTCCTCTCATCACGAGAGTGTTTGGACTATAGGCTATAGCCCCACGCGGCGCCCAGTGCGAATTGGAGACTTCCAAGATAATGTTTGGGTTATTTACCCGACTTTAAATATCTCCATGTACGAGGAGCCTTTTCTGCAGGCCTGCCAGGGGGTGTTGTCCTGGATGTACGTGATCTCTTGGAGGCCACATTTCTCGTGCTCGTAGAAATATTTCTCGATGACTTTGTACGCCGCGCCCAGGTTACAGTTGAAGGCAAATGGTTTCTGTAATTATATAAAAAATCAACTAAAATCACACTTATTATCTGATGACTGATATGTACCTACTTGTACACGTAGTTATGCGAATGCTCCCAGGAAATGTAATATTTATATACTTACCGATCAGTTTCGAGTTATAATATGCTATCATACCAAATCACAAGTAAAGGTTGAACTTTTACTCCAATCCTTACTGCTTCTGGAAGAAATCCCTACTGACTGGAATAATTGGGTGATAACACTATTATATAAAAAAGGTGACCCCAAATTAATTAACAACTACCGGACAATTAGCCTGCTGCCAAGTTTATACAAACTGTTCTCTTCTATTATTCTTAACCGAATATCTAACTGCTTGGACGAACAACAGCCAAGAGAACAAGCAGGATTCAGAAAAGGATTCTCTACACATGACCATATATTCACATTGAGCCAAATTTTTGAAAAATACCATGAATATAACAAAACGCTCTACGTGACATTTATAGACTACACAAAGGCGTTCGACTCTATAAATCACTCCAGCTTATGGAAAAGCCTAAGCGACCAAGGACTCCATAAAAAATACATCGACATAATTAAAAAGATAAACGATAATTGCTCCTCTAAAATAAGAGCGAACCGTTTCCGGTAAAACGCGGAGTTAAACAGGGAGACCCGTTATCACCCAAATTATTTACCGCCCTTTTAGAATCAATTTTCCGAATGCTCAAATGGGAGAAATATGGGATCAACATCAATGGTGAAATCCTTGTGAAATCCTTTCGCATCTAAGGTTTGCTGACGACATTGTTTTGATCGCAGAAAATCACTGTGATTTAAAAACAATGATTGAGGAACTAGACGCAGAAAGTAGAAAGGTTGGACTCTACATGAACCCTTCAAAAACCAAAGCAATGACAAACTCAGATCGCAAACCCATTCAAACATCAACGGGACTAATAGAATACGTGGACGACTACATCTATCTTGGCCAACTAATCTCCTTTCACAACTCCAACAATAAAGAAATAGACAGACGAAATAGCATGGAAAGCATACTGGGCGAACAAGGAGATCTTTAAGAGTAAACTACCAATCCATCTTAAAACGAAATTAATTAACAATACAGTTATCCCAACCCTTTTATATGGATGTCAAAGCTGGCAGATCACCAAAGACACTATCAGAAAAATAACCACATTCCAGCGAAGCGTAGAAAGATCAATGCTAGGACTACGATTAATGGACAAGAAACGTGCGAAAGACATCAGAGCAATCACAAAATCAATCGACGCAGTCACCATGCTATGCCGACTGAAATGGAAATGGGCTGGTCACACCGCCCGTTGCACGGACAACCGCTGGAGCGAACGCGTGCTGCACTGGCACCCGCGGGACGGCGCGCGGGCACGCGGCCGCCCGCGCCGACGCTGGAGCGACGACATCGTGGCGCTCGCCGGCGCCGCCTGGACCAGGGACGCCCGAGACAGAACCCGCTGGCACAAGATGGAGGAGGCCTTCACCCAACATTGGGTACCTATGCTAGATTTAAATCCAGAAGTTACTAATAAAATAAGGATAAGAAATGTAATATACGTGTGATAATAATAAGTAAAACTAAATAATAGAATATATATCTCAATAACAACTAATGACAAATGAATTATTATAATAAAATATGTATAAATAATATGACATACCTACGTACTAACCAAAATCTGTAAATAAATTAAATTAAATATTACACATTTTACATAAATAAAATAGTTGAAATAAACTTATAATAAAAGAAATGTTAATGTACTTCAAAGATATATATAGACTCATAGACATAATATATGTATGACTAGTTAAAATTAATTATAATGTTAATATTTGTTTGCATGGAATAAAGGCTTATCTTATCTTATCTTATCTTACTGCTTCTTAATTATTTATTTATTAATGTGTCTTCAAAAATCAGGATGAACCATCAACCAAGATACAAAATATAATCTTCACAGTGCAATAGCGAAATTATAAAGTTACCTAAATAAGCAACGTTTATATTCAATCAAAATACTTATCTGATCATCAAAGTTTAATTTAAAATATTCAAACCGTTTGCAGCCTGCGCACTCCCTCGACCAGATCGTAGAACTTCGGCTTGGCACCAGGTGGCGCTATTTTCTTGTCATAAATCAATTTCCGTATGGGCTCTTTCTCCGTCTGGAAATATTTAAAATATCACTTTTAGTAAGTACCTATTTTACTGTAAATTAATTTATCTTTTAAGGGGCACACCGTTATTCGTCTGAAGGAGTGGGTATTCAAAGAAAGGGTCAAAAACTGCCATAGCTTTTACGGAAGTCGAACATTTTCAAGTTGTTTAAATATTCAGTTTTATATTAAATGAAAAAAAATAGTTGTTATAGTTACATTGAACAAGCACTGTATTATAAATAATAAGTGGCCTGACATTTTGATATAAGAAACCTTTTTTATAAAACACAACCAATCCATTACATAGAGAAGGGTTAATTAATCCAAAGACAATGTTATTATATAAGACTGTCAAACTGTATAAGTGTAAGGTCATTACGGCGTACATCTGAAGAGCCAGGGAGCTTAAAATTTTCATACTTCTCCTGTACAGCGCCATCTAGATGTAGCTCATGGAGTTCAAATTTGTATCCAGGCTACTTAGGCAGCGACATCTATTATCGCATTTAAACCTTATTTCGGGCGTACGCTGATTTGTCTGAAGGTTGTCATTCTAAGTTTACATTACTTCTTCTAAGATTAATCTGACTTTGAAGATGTTTAAGTATTTTTATTTACCGTACACATGACTAATATTAATATAATTCGTGAATATAATGCCGAAAGGCATTCTCTACCAGTCATCAAAAAGGCCAAACAGAAAGGTATAATATGCATGAGAAGGTGCAATATGCAGAGAGGAAAATAAAGACCAGCAGACATATCTAAGACTAAGACTATATTTAGCTATATAATAATAAACATAAATATAGATTAAATACCATTCAATAAACTAAATACATAAATGTACACAAATACCGATCAACGTTCAGAATTAATTTTAATGTCCAATGCTCACAGCGAACAAATGTTTATTGTACGGAGTGTCTTCAACTCCTAGCTCCAACTTGGAGTTCAGCAGGTCGGTGAGGGTCCGGAGCTGGCTGGAGCTGGCCTGCAGCAGCACCACGACGCTGGCGGAGTATGCCGTGTACAGGAACAGACTCACCAGAAGGAGAATCAGCGTCACGCAGCGGCCTAGGGAACCTAGATCAATCACGTTTAGGTAAAGTACGACTGATGGAGTTCTTAGATAATCATTTTAAGGAATTCAACCTAAGAGTTTAATTCAAAATAAGTAATAATTGAATTTAATTGACAACATTTCAAAAATTTAGTAGGGCATAATTCGAAAACCATTTCGGTATGCCTACCTAAAGGAGTCAATAAAAAGAAACAGATTATTTCGTTCATTACTTTTGGTGATAAATCGTGTTTTAGTGATAACTGGTGCGTGACGTCATCTCACTCAATTCATTCACTCCCGCTAAAGAGCGGGCACTACACGCAGAACTAGAATATATATGCGCAGAAAGTGGTACCACGTTTTAGAATGAGGCGCATTTTATTTTATATATGAAATTGACGAATTAAATTTTCGGGACAAGCTTTTATTGCTGACTGTGCTTTTCTTTGTAAATCCTTCATCTTGAAGGATTTACAAAGAGATTCTTACGAAGAGATTCTTCTTGAAGGGTTTCAAGAAGAATCAAACGAGCCTAAACTCGATGGGGTTATGTGGTTTTATTACGGATTTCCTATGGCTACCTTCCAGCTCCATCGTCAAATCAGCTCCACGTCATCATAATATTGCATTGTCACGCGATTCACATATTCTTGCAAAATTTTATCTCAATCCGAAACCGGAAAGTGGGTCAAATTTAACTTGCAAGATTCCATTACAGACAACGGGCCAGGTGAAAGTAAATAAAAGCTTGTAATAAAAGAAAGAATACGTGTGCTTTTATTTTTTCCCTACTTTCTAACTAGCTAATAAAATAGCCGTGTTAAAAAAATGAAATGGTGTCAATTATTTAAAAAAATATTTTAAAATGAATAGTCGACTTATCCAAGGTTGGAAGATGGCTCTGTGAATTCCCAATGTGCAACCTGAGTTGATGAGAAGATGTGAATCACTCACACATACGGGCACTTTTACACGTTCCTTATATGGTTTAGAGCTCGAGGTAGTAACTGTTATGATGTTTGATGTAAGTAAATGGATTTTAGTTAAACCGAAGAATCAACAGAAGGCCAACAGTAAATACGCACAAATGGTAGTATTAGGTAAGTATATCATCATCATTATCATACCAGCCGATAGATGTGTACTGTAGTAGTTGTATAATTAGTAGACAATGTTCAAATTTTCAGTTTTATGATTTTTTAAAGTTCTGGTGGACTCTTGGGAGTAGCAATTGAAAAATACCACATTACTTTTACTACCTTTTAGTTCCACAGAACTGCCTTGCTGCGAAATAGCGCTCATCACAAATACGGTCACCTCACCCACGTTTGGAACTAACAAAGTTGTATCTGGATCACCGAATTCCTGTGTACAGTCATTCATATCATTATCAGCGTTAACATATCCCATTGCAGACTTATATCATTCATTACCATCATTAACGATAATTGCATTAGTTTTCTAAGTCTTGTGGCTAAAATGATCATGGTGATATTCATTTCTGCAGAAGACATTCTATCTTGTGTCAAAGAATGCTCAATTTTTTTTTTCATTCTGAATATCAAATTTGTTTGTTATTCATGTTAAAGAGTCGCTGGTATTAAAATTTCCCCTCTTACAATTGCTTAATCAATAACGTCATGACAACTTTTGAATCGATTTGTTTGTTATTCTTATATATAAATTAAATTCTCATGAAAGCTTGTATAAAAATTCTCACCTCATCCGTTTTTCTTTTTATATCTTCCCAATATGCATTCACATACAAGAATATAATTAGTATGACAACAAGCATTCCAAGGCTGTACCAAACCGAGACCTTAAAGGGTAGTAAGTAGAGGTTGTTTTGATATGACAGAGGCGGATTTCGGAATAGAAATCTCACTGTAACATCTGTTGGGTGCGTTAGGTAATCCACCGCTTCCATCCTCTCCTTATTGATGAACATCACTGATCCTGTGGAGATGACTTAAGGTGAAAAAGAAATCGACGTAAAATGATTCAGAAAATAAAGGGATTCTATAAAGATGATTTGTTGTTACAAGGACAAGTTTGACATATAAAACGATATGTTAGTAGATTTAACACAATCCTGCTTACCCAAATTATAACTAAACAAGAAAACAAAAACCTAAAGAGGACAATGCTGAAAACAATTTTCATTGTGAACGCAAACTGAAACTACTGAATTTGCGATTATGATTTTGGGTAATGCAAAATCCCAGACATTTTTGGATCTAAAGAATTGTCTTTGGTCGAGAAATCCCCATAAACAGGAGTTGGATAAATTGACCAAAATGCATTTATATTATACCGTGTAACTTGCATGAAGACAGGGATGAATGTGGAGGAAGCGAGATATGCTTGTATAGAAGCAGATGGCGTTCTTTGGTCTCTTTCTACCCCAACTTGAAACAGGCGTGAGTTGTATGTATCCATCGCTATCCACTACAGCCTATGTAAATCCCACTGCTGGGCACAGATCTCTCACCACGAGGGAGTTATCACAATGTATAATAAATTTGTGAAAATTCAATACCTGGAAGCTCAGCTCTCTCGTGTACCAGGTCGCCCAGGATGCCAGTCCAGGACCCATTGATGAAGTAGCCCCAGACGTCAGTGATGATCACTCGCCTGCTAGCGTTGACAAAGTCATAGAGAGGGCTCAGCTGATGGTATCCACTCTTAGTAACGGAATCTATTTCAGGATATCTGTGGCAATGGTAATGGTGAACGGTGACAGAGAGAAATGGAAGAAAGGAACATATTGTGCCGACCCCACGTAATATGGGATAGTGGTAAAGGAGATGATGATATGACAATCAATTATAATTCGCAGCGAGAGTAGAGTGAACGATAAAACACACAGCTACATAAAGAAAGGCTATTGTAATGAAAGAAGAATAGTGAATTCAAAATACAGGTGTCATTACATGACATGTTGTTGTGTGCGTGACTTCAACTCTCGTGTCGATACCTATACATATTAAAATTAGCTAGATAATGAAATCATCTAGGTATACTAAATATTTATCGGATTATAGTGCACATTTACACATAAAGCTAAAACAAAAATGAACAAAATATTAATGACAAGCTTTATGCAGCAGCTACCCTTTACCCCATTTTAATGAAGAGTAGGTGTATGGTAACCCACGATAATACAGACAATGAGGTTGTTAAAATTAGTCTGTATTATCGTGGGTTACCATACACCTACTAAAATTAGAGTGTTAAAATTAGAGTGCTACATTAAATAATTTTAGCTGTGTAAAGTTCCCAGAAAACTTTATATAAATAGGAACTTTCTAAAATAAGTCAGTGGTAAACAACAACCACCATAATTGATTTTAGGTTCATTCACTGTTTCTCACCGAACGTTGTCTAAATCCTCAAGAGTGCTGTTGTCGTTGACCACCATGGAGGTGACGATGGTCTCTCGGGCCAGGTTCTTGCGCCTCATGGGCGTGGTCACTTCGGCTACAAACTTAGATTTCTTTAGACCGCCGTTTAGTGACCAAACACCGTAGCTTTCTACTATCCAATCGAGATGGACCTTTATTTTGTAAACTGCAATAGTTATGTTATTATCAGTTTATACCATAAATGGAACATTAATTATTAATATTTTGTTTTCAGTTACCAAATAACTAACTAACTAACTAGGCTGGCTCAGCGACTTTAAATGTATCTTGGCCTCCGAAACGAGCTTTTGCCACTGTGTCCTGTCCTACGTTACCTCCTTCCAGTTTCTGACTTGGTGGCTACGCAGGTCCGTTTCGTCGACGATCTTCCAGCGATTTCTACCAAATACTCACTCAAATTTATTGCTACATCCGTTCCATTGGTTGTTGTAACATAAACTTCAGAATCAGGCAAGATCTTTAAGTCTTTTAGTTGGTGTAGAACATTATTTAAAGTTTCAATTTTACTTATAATAATCCATCGGTATGGTTTACCAAATTTTCTAGTAGATTTTACCTGAACAGATAAGTCATTTTTTTTTATTCGTGTAATAGATTGATTTATTTATACGCATTTGTGTACTTACTTGGTCAAAAACCTTATTAGTAACCTCGAGGCATTGAATGTCTAGTAAAAATACAATATTTTCTCTCATAACAAGATCATTGGAGTCTAAAGCAAATTCAAATTTTACTGATTTAGGATCATTTAAATCACTTAATTTTAACATCAGTTTTTTCTTCATGGCTAAAAATTAATAAAAGTCGCGTAATGGTTGCAACAGACTAACTTTATTCTTTTAAATACCATAGACTGCGTACATAGATGCCTGTATTAATTTTGTTACAATTCTAACACCTCCACATAACAAAATTAAAATATAAATGTATAACTACACAGTTACATTAGAAATGCCTAGCTTTTTCATAAAATAATGATGTTTAGTGGTGCCTAAACTTTTAGTTAAAACATCAGCGGGCATCTCTGATGTCTGTAAATACTTTACTATCACATGACCATTCTGAATAGCCTCACGAACAAAATGACAACGTATATCTACATGTTTAGATCGTTTATGAACAGGATTTACTGTCAATTTGAGCGCACTTTGGTTGTCATTGTATAACAGAATACTATCACAATGTCCTAAAATTTCAGTAATTAGATTTCTTAAATAGATCGCTTCTTTACATGCTTCAGACATTGCGACATACTCAGCCTCAGTGCTGGACAAGGCAACAGTTTGCTGTTTCCTACATTCATATGAGACAACACAGTTTGACAATTTATAACAAAATCCAGAGAACGACCTCCTATCAGTGGTATCGGAACCCCAGTCCGCGTCCACATAGCCCTCTAAAGGTAGAGTATCTTTGATATAAACAAGACCATAACTTTTAGTTTTTTGTAAGTATTTTAACACTCTCTTAGCAGTGGAAGCGTGCTGGGCCCATAACCTAATAAAAGTCGCGTAATGGTTGCAACAGACTAACTTTATTCTTTTAAATACCATAGACTGCGTACATAGATGCCTGTATTAATTTTGTTACAATTCTAACAAAAATAATTGTTAATTTTAATTTTATAAATCAGAAACAAAATCTTAACTTTGTACTCACAATAATTATATTAGTTACTCACATGCCTTCCAACATAAGTATGCTATAACGTTAGACGGCTTATGAAACGACCGAAGAACGTCAGATATCATACTAATTTCAAAATCTTCTGAAATAGTCAGAACAACCGGAAGAAATCCTAAAAGTATGCTCAAAATATTGAAATTCACATTCATTTCAATTTTTTTTATAAAGTAACGGTCCTATAAAGTTCACTTGCAGTATGCTTGAATAAATAATGAAACACTGCAGTAAAGATAGCTCCAATCGGTACTTTAGTGCTCTAAAGTGATTGCTTGAAACCTTAATGACGTAGAGTACGCTTCAGTGCCTTATAATCCATATAGTACTTAGATAATTGCTCTATATATAATTCAGATGACGTGGAAGGCTCATTCAACTGCATAATTACTGCTTGTTTACTCGGGACCCCATCAATCGAGGGGAGTCGTCTTTATACTCTTTATCATCTGCATTAGTAATCATTTCGTGAAGCGCGAGCGCGACTTACGCTGCGTTTATTTAACCCTTATTATTAGGGAATTCTTCATGAGTTTTTTTTTATATTATCCAATTAAGTACATTTTAGTACCGTTTAGTTGTCAGCAAATACAATTTAGATAAATTAACTTTGTGCTTCGTGCTTGTTTGTTAACCAATTGTATATTATTTTACTAGAAACTAGTTGTCTCCCGTGGTGACCAGCGGTATAAACTATTTAGGTCCCATTTTTACCCATTTCCGTAAGAATTTCGGTAAATCCTCTTTGCGCTGTCTGTCTGTCACTCAGTAGGTAACGGAAGAGATAGAAACGAATGTTTATATTTTCTTATTTAAATTAAGTACAACGCTTACCTACTTATTTGAAATAAAAACTAAAAATGTGCTTGTGTTACCCATGCATGGTTGAAATAAAACCCATGTAATTTATACCTACCTACACTATTAAAACAGCAATGCCAAGTTAACTATATCATATTTAATTCAATCAGACAGTAAACATTATTAATAAAATTAAATTTGGTTTAGGCAAAAGCTATAGCAGCTTAAATTTACTACCTACTAGGTACTTATTAAAAAGATTGCAGACATTAAGGCCGTTCCCTGACCCAGCATCGTCAAATTGATCAAGATCATATTTTTCTAAGAAATGCTAAAAGCTAAAAATACGCATATTTGATTATATCATTCTTAATTTGACAGCTTTCGTTACACGTTTCACGAAACTTCGTTTCCATGTTTTTACCTAGTTTCCATGGTGGCGGTCTTCTGGGTCACTTTTCAAAACTGTGATTAGACGGATTTTAAATCCAGCGAATGTGGGGTTTCTTTGCTATTTTCAACCTCTTCCCTTTTACACTCGGTTTTTCTTCTGATAAATGGGAAAGTACAAAGACTAGAAATAGTTGATCGCCCCACTTACCGATATGAAGTATCTGTTGTAGGCTATATCTTCAGATCCGACTTCCAACTTGGAGTTCAGCAGGTCGGTGAGGGTTCGGATCTGGCTGGAGCTGGCCTGCAGCAGCACCACGACGCTCGCGGAGTATGCGGTGTACAGCAACAGGCAAACCATCAGGATGAGGAGCGTCACGAAGCGGCCCAGAGCGCCTGTTGGAGATGGTGCTCTCGTGATGAGGCTGAATTTTTACTGAGATGGAAGTAAGTGAAGCGGAGAGGAGGAGAGCGGAGAGGAGAGGAGGCGAGTGGAGTGGAAAGGAGGCGAGCGGAGAGCAGAAGAGACGTGCTGGTATCCTTAGTAAGGATATTATAAATGTGAAAGTGTGTTTGTTTCTTTGTCCTTTCTTCACGTCGCAACGACGAGACCGTTTTAGATGAGATTTAGTATGGAGATAGTTTGAGACCCTGGAAATAACATAGGATACTTTTTATCCCGATATTTCAACGGGAACGGGTTTTCCACGGGTCATACCAGTTTTTTTAATACCTCTATAACTATAACCACCTATATATATAGTATCATCAGGTACGTAAATTCTAAGTTCACGCGGGACGACGTGGGCAAACGGCTAGTCAACCAATAGTTAGGAGTCTTTCATACTATTGGTTAATTCTAGCACGTCTAGCCGCTCCGCTAAGCGGCCTGTGCAGGACGTAATATGTAAGATTGCCATAGACATAAATAATACTTCGTATGAACCCGGCCTAACGTAGATACATGTCATGTTTCCCCACTTCATTGGTGTCCAATCCAAAGTTCAACTTATATCGTGACACTAAAGCTGGGTCACATTTTTTCAACGAGACGAGTTTTTAGATACTGAGAAACAGTTTCGAAAAAAGTTTTTTTTTAAACGCTTATTGTCACGCACGCTCGGTGACAGAAGTTTGGATTGGACACCGTGGAAGTGGGGACATATTACGTGTACGTTAGACCGGGTCTATATTATTTACGTCTATGAAGATTGCAGAATTTGTGTGTGAACCTAGCAGTATGTTGAACAAGCTTGAAGTAAGTTGATATTACGAGAAATTGCTTGAAATTTAAAAATATCTATTGCTAGCACATTTGACTTGCCTTTGAGTTCAACGGTGCTTCCTTGTTGTGAAATAGCACTCACAACAAATACGGTTACCTCCCCAACGTTTGGGATCAATGTTGTTGTGTCACCATTTTCCTGAAAGCCAATTTCACCATCAGTATAATCATTGTCACCAGTATCATTGCTGTCTTCGTTGTTTTGATCATTTAAATGGTAATTAAGTATTTTTTATCTTTAATGACGTCATTTACGTAAGTACTAATTAGGTACATATACAGTAATCTGTAGAGAAAAAGGCCCCCTAATTGTACAACGTTTGAGTACTGACTCATAAGCAGAAGGGATCCCTTACTCTGCTCGTTTCGTTTTTTTTTACAAAATGGGGAAGTCAACCCTTTATTATTCCACTAAGTACTTTATAATACTACTACTTTTCTACCTTTCTCTATTGCTTTTTTTTACTATTTTTTATCCGCTTGATTCATTAATAACGTCATGTCTTAGCGAGAGTTTCCATCATTGATGGTAAAAGCCTGTTGAAAAACCCATTGAACCTTTTCCAACGTCGTCTATTTACCTCTTGTGTTTCAGTCTTCTTAGCTTCCCAATAGGCACTGACGTACAACGACAGTATAAATACGCCTAGTAACACAAGAAGGATGTACCACACTGTGGCTTTAAAGGGCAGTAAATAGAGATTGGATTGGTATGACAGCGGCGGCTCTCGGAACACAATCTTTACGTGCAGTGGCGTGGGACTACTCAGGTACTCTATCACCGGCATCCTTTGTTTTGTTATGAATATGATAGCACCTGTACAGAAAATTGAAAATATTAGTACATGTTAACAGTAAAACATCAGAATAAGTTGTATTTAGTCTAAAAGTATTATCTTCGCTACGTCACTTTTTCAGTAAGTACTTCAGCCTTATTTACGCTTTGAGTATTTACGGGATAAAAAGTATTCTGCAATCATCACAGGGTATCAAACTACCTTCATACCGAATTTTATGTAATGTAGTTCAGGTGCTGAATTGAAATGAACTCGGTATTTTTATAGTTTAAGACTCTGAAAAGGAGTAGCAAGAAAAGTTTAGATTTTAGCAGAAAGTCAAAATACTTAAATAGTTAGAATCTAGCTGGAGGCAAACTCGACTCTTTAGCCATGTGTACGACGCATGATGAAACAATACGTGCGCATCAGAGAAAATGTCCACAATCATTTGAATCTATTTTATTCCGCAAATCAGTTCTAAAGTGTCATTTTACCCTGAATAAGTCACGAACTAATAAAGTTAGGTAATAGAAAATAAAGTAGTACCTAGTAGTTCGGCTTTCTCTTCCACCATATGTCCAAGCATGCCGTCCCATGTCCCATTGATGAAGTAGCCCCAGGTGTCAGTTACCAATATACCCCTGGTGGCGTTCATGAAGTGGTACAGGGCACCCAGCTGGTGATACGCAGATTTAGTAACCGCGTCTATTTGAGGATACCTGTAGTTTCCGGAAAGAAAATATCTCCATAGATTTGTGATGATAATAAATGACTGATGACTATAATTAGAAAATGGTACGATCTGATATTGAATCAGCATGCAAAAGCTAAATAACCGGTTATGTTCACCTTTATTTTTAATAAAGTCCTATCTTACCCAACAATTTAATAAATGTCGAAGATTATTTTCGTGGGAACTCTCAAACACTAAAAAGCAGTGAAATTTTAGAGAAAGAAAACAAGTAATATCATCTACAAGTAGGTAATTGGAAAGAACACATGTATAGGACTCATTTTTGACCTATTAAGTAGTGAAGGTGGAGGAAGCAATGGTTTAAATGCAAAGAGAGGAGTAATGACACACAAAATCCGATTGGCGCCAAGTGCAAGGAACCCAAATCTTAATCCAAGATTCATTAATAACAATCCTCGGAAACACTTCTTAAGCAACAGAGTGATTCTTTCATGGAAAAGCTGCCAGAAGACGTAATTTCAGCACAGAGCATTAACCAGTTCAAGAACATACTTGACAAATTCTTAAACAGGTCAGGAAATACTTAAATTGAGAACAACTGGGATACAGGCATTTATCAGTTGATCCTGCCTGTCAATATAATATAATAATAATAATAATATAATTTGGGTTCCAAATCTAAATGATGATACAATACAATATACGTTATTGAACACCACACATTCAAGGGGTACATACATAATGTAATTACACAGAAGGTATGGCATACAGCAGGCTTAAGCCTTAAGATTAATAGCGATCTCTTCCAGATAACCCTTGTATAGTGGAGATGAAAAAAAAAAAAACTAGGTGATGATATTTGTATTTACCGAAGTATCTCCAAATCTTCTAAAGAACTATTGTCAGTCACAACCATGGAGGTGACTATAGTTTCTCGAGCCATGCTCTTGCGTCTCATAGTCGCAGTGACTTCTGTAAGGTTTGATCTAATCAGACCTACACCGGCTGACCAAACTCCATAAGTTTCTACTAACCAATTACTGTGGCGCTTTATTTTGTAAACTGGAAAGAGACATTCAATGAAGTGGATTATTTTGCCTTTACAAACAAACCGGAACCTACGTGTAAAGAGCTGTGAAATAACGCAGGGATTTTTGTAGCTACGGGGCAATAATTGTCTTTCCGTTTCGCACTCACTGACTGATTCTCTAATTTATTTTCTGACTGTACCCTACGACTACTTCATTTACCTTCTTGATAGGCCGCACCGGACACTATTTTAAAATGGATCAATTATTTGAAAAACCTCGCAATTTACAATTTTGGTGTAGTTGAGTTTTGTATGGTGAACAGTTTGCAGATGATGATGATGATTACTTTTTAGAATGTTTGTTGCAAGGGTTACTTACCTAAATTTATGTTGTAACTATTGTTTCCTTTGCACTTTGCAACGTATACTTCAGAGTCAGGTAAAATCAGTAGGTCGTCTAGTTCAGATGGTGCCTTGTGAAATGTAGCATTACCAATTAAAAACCATCTATAGGGTTTACCAAAGCTCCGGCTAGAATTTGCCTTTAACGAGAAGATAAAGAATAAACATCCGTGTGAAGTTGAACAACAAGGAAGAAGAAAGCATTTATTTAAATAAAATATTAAAACAGCTCCAATAAACTACCAAAGAGTGTAGTGAAGTTATACAAAGCAATGACATTCATATAGGTAGTGAACAGTAAAATAACTTACTTGAAGTAAAATCTCAGTAACTGCAAGACAACTGAGATCTAATAGAAATATAATATTTTCTTTTGTTACATCATCTTTAGTATGTCTAGAAAATTTAAATTTTATTGATCTAGGATTATCTAATTCAAATAACTGCGACATTATTTTTTTCTTCATTGCTAAAAATAAACAGATATTATTTTATTTAATAAAGTATATTCAGAGAATTCTTAGATGTCACTTCTTTTTTAAATTATCATAGAAAAGAGCAGAATAAATGATATTTCATAATAGGTACTTACAAGGTTTCCAACACAGATTAGCGATAACATCAGAAGGCTTATTAAATGATTTAATTACAGCGACAATCATTGATATTCCCAAATCTTTTGGATTTGTTAAAACAAACGGAACACTTATTAAGAACATATTTAAAAATAAATATAACAGCTTCATTATTATTTTGAAATGAACTAAGTATATTCAGGAACCGTGGGCCTAGTACGAATCCTTGCGAGACACCTTCATCCTAAGTTAACTCTACCTGACAAACAACTGCCTTGTTATCATCGTCGTATACTTATAAAGGGTTACGGAAAGGTAAATTCTGCTAACTCCATGTATAATTGGCATATTGTAATTAATTCAATTGATGGCGAAGGCAAGTCTCACTCCATACATAATTATTGGTTGGTAACACACAACATCAACATAGAATTATCGATTGAAGACTTTCAACGATCCCTATGCACTTGCTTCTTTAATATCCCCGTATCATACACCTATACGGAAACTCAGAATTTCACAGCCAGAATTTGAGTCGTTCACGGTAAGAAATAACGCTAGAAGGAAAGCCCGAATTTTCTTTTACATAATCTTGGATTGCCAATCTATTTTGATTATGACTTATTTAAGTCATAATCAAAAAGAACAATAGAAAGAAGAAGAAGGGTAGCGTATTTATTTGAAGAAACGTGTTGTGGATTATTTATTAATGTGCGGTCATTTATGACGAAGCATGTTGTGGATTAATTATCTATGTGGTTTTATTCATGACGAAGCATGGTGTGGATATTTTTAACCAGTATTTTTTATGATTTTATATGTCATTAAAATGCATTCCAATTTTATACATAAAAAAATATATAATGAACTAGCTCCTGCCCTCGAATTCGCCCGCCTGGAATTCGAATATCGCGTTCCCTCGGGAACTATGCGTTTTTCCTGAAGATGCCTATTTCCTTCCCTGAGACTCCAAACAGATTTCATCTAAATCGGTTTAGCGGTTAAAGCGTGAAGAGATAACAGACTAACCGACAGAGTTACATTTGTATCATACAGACGGACAGAGTTACTTTCGCATTTATAATATTAGTACGGATTATTATTATTATTTATGAAAGGGGACGACTGCCTGGATCAGTCGGGTGATCGGTCCTTCATTCGGAACCATTTCACCCATTTCCCCGATCTCCCCTGGGGCTACGGTTATCCGTTCCCAGCGCCGTTGCCCCGTTGAATTTTATATTACGCTCCATGTATTTCATCATCATAATCATCACCACCACCATCATCGTCATCATCATCATCATCATCATCATCATCATCATTGTTGCAAACTCCTTAGTCCTTTAACATTCTACTAGCTTTGAATTTTGATACGTTGATACGTTGTTTTTCTATTAGTCAGTGTGACAGAGAGAAAATACATCGTTTTGTAATTCGGTTTTGAGTTGCTCCTTTAATATCGTAGATTTTCACCGTTTTTCGCCCATTTCATCACATTTTCCACTGCCTTCCATCGTCATTCGTTACAATCATCATCATCATCATCATTATCATCATCATCATTGTACCTAGCAGTAATTTTTCAACTTTTTAATTGCTGAACGATCCCAACACAATACACTTACAACAAAGGTACCTGTATTATGGAATAGAGCCCTTAGCGAGCCGCTGGACTCGGTTCGGTAATTATTATTTACAGGTAGGTTGTGGGAGTGATTTATTAGCACGACCCCCATTTTAATTAATATCTGCACCGAACCGTAGCTATACGAAAAGGCTATATCAGCACGATATTTTATATAGAAAGCTAACAAATGAAAATAATTGCTTTTTTCGCAATCAGACATTTGGAAGTCGCCGTAAGCTCTGTTCTTCAAAAACGTAGTTTTTCTGCATCGGTATGCAATCAAATTTTGCGAATAGGTACTTAGATACCATGTATTTGTGTAATAAGTTACTCTGGTGTTAGCACCAGAGTAACTTATTACACAAATACATGGTATTAAAATAAAATGAAGATTTTCATTTTGTCGCTCATATTCTGTAAAAATTATGGAGACAGATATGCTTACTTGATTTCAAAGATCGCAGTTCAGTGAAATTCAATTGCAAAAATTCAAATCTAGGTCGTTTTCAACGACGTCTAGATCGAGACCAGCCGCTATTTGGGACAAACAAATTATTCACAGTGAGGCTGAATATCGGCGGCTTAAATAGTGCTCCCAACATTCTGAAATAACTTGATTTAGTGCTGAGCATTTTGGAGAAAACAATGAAGTAACAGAACTAGAAATTGAACATGTATATAATAGAACCTCCGACTAGAAGTTGATCATATTTTTTCCAATCGTCAGAAACGTGCTGATTTTAGCTTCAAGCGACTGAACCAATTCGCTAAAAATTAGATTCATCTAGATCAAACAAAAAAAAACAAATCGAAATTGGTTTAATACGTTTTAGACCTCAAGGACATGAAACTTGCCATTTGTTCGGAACCGAATACTGAGCGCGATTCGGAACGCAGCCCTTGATAGATACTAGCGAAGCTGTGGCTTTTTGAGGTACTATTTTGACAGACGTCATATCATATTGTCTTTGTAAAAACTTGTAAGAATAACCTCTTGAGACGCTGCGTGGTTTATTGAGATATTTGAAATATAAATTGTAATCTACAACGCGTACGAGCGTTTTGAGTGTAGAAAGCTTGAATTGTGATTAGTTACTTGACATTTTGTGTAATCCTTTGGGAGCGCGGTTGTTTGCGTGCGAAAACTCTTGGAACGGCCCGGCGGAACGAGCAGGCCGGTGAAGGGAATTCAGACCTACACTTTACACACTACAGATACACACCCTTCACGGCCCTTGGGCGCTTGCCAACAGAGGCCTGTATTGCTGTCACGGCTGTAAGTACTGAATTATCACTACCACAAAATAAATCTTAGACCCCTTCGCAGACACAAAATCTTGTAGGCGTTGCTGTGTGACTGCAGTTTATCGCCACCTATACCCTCGGCTACAGCAGTCTTAGTAAACGGGCCCAGCTATTGAGACGTCTGTTTTGGAAGCCGTAGGTGTAGGCATCACCATTCCTTTTTTAATCATGAATATCGCAGGAGTAGTATCTATTAGATTTCAAGAAGTTTTTTTAATCACAAAATTCTACTTCTACTACATTTTTTTTACAATTAAGTTTTCAATGTGTTAATATACCCAATTAAGGTGTTTTTTTTAGTTTAACTGTTAAATAGCTGCGACTGCTTCTACCGCAAAGGCCCGGTCTGAAAACCAGCGCAGGGTATTCAGCACTAGACAACAGCAACACAGCAGGGTATGCTGAGACCGGGACCTATTATTACACCTTTATGTTATGTTTTTTTTAAGGTTGTTATAATAATTAAAGATTCTGATTCTGATTTAGGGCCGGTTCCTATACACAACACGCCTCGCTTTAACTACGGACGACGGTTAAAATTAGACAGATTGTCTATGGACCAAATGTTACATTTCGAATTTTAACGAGGCGTTTTGTGGATATATAGGAACCGTGCGTTAGAGATTAGTGTTTGAAATCTCGAATTATTTGAGAAAATTTATAATTTTGCTACGGAAGGAAAATACCGTATAAGGTAATTTGTATTCATATAGATTCTAGTAATAAATAATAACGACGAGCGAAATCCAAAAGGGACTTAATTCATTCGCTTCAGTAGAGAAACATCTTTCAACAAAGCGTGTGAATCCTTCGTCGAAAGGATTAAGCCGAGTTCACACGCGGTGCGAGCGCCATCTGTCGCCCCGTGTGTAACGCCCCGAACGCGCAGAATCATCTGGAAGATTCGAGAACATTCCAGATTCAAAGATGTTTCTCGAAAAGTACCTCCAGCCATCTCTTGAGACTGTTTTGAAATTATCTATGCATTTTTTAACCTAACTGCGCCAGAAGGGACGGTATGTCAGTTTTCATGTCGATTTCAAGTGAAAATTGTTTACGAAATTAAACGTTTTTAACCCCCGAGGCTTTGTGTATCTGTCCGTGGTATCGTAGCTCCCAAACGATTGAACCGATTTTCATTTAGTTTTTTTTGTGTCATAGATAATTTTATCCCGAGTGTTCTTAGCCATGTTTCATGAAAATCTGTTTTCAAGATCATCAGCTCTTTTCTAGTTGATAAGCGGATCTGACTTCCTTATGTCCGATCGATTCGAAATTTGATACCGTGTTACTTCAATGATATTGAAAGTATATAGTAAGGTAACCATGATCTGATCAGCCGTTTGAAGATCATCAGCTCTTTAATAGTTGATGAGGGGATCTGACTACCTTCTACTCGTATATGTCCTATCGATTCGAAATTTGGTACCGTATTACTTCAATAATATTGAAAGAACATCCTACTTTAAAAAGGACAAATAAAAGTAAAATTAAAAAATTTAAAAGCCCTACGACACAAAAAATAAACTTTAAAAACGAATAAATAATGTTTTAAACCTTTTATAATTATGATCGTCTGATGATTTATTTATTTAAACTTCATTGCACATACAAAATGTATACAATTGGCGGACTTAATGCCTAAAGGCATTCTCTACCAGTCAACCATAAGGCCAAACAGAAAGAAAAATGAGTAGGTGCATCAATATCAAAAAGAAACTACAGAAATACAAGGAAGATAACAAATAATTCCAAAAGAGGATAAATTTACATAAACGTACATATAAATTATATAAAACAAATACATACATAAACTAATACATACATAAACCAGCCGCACGAAGCAAAGAAAAATATGAAGGATTCCAAATCTACGCGACCTTCTCAAACAAATGCTTACGCAGCATTCGCTTGAAGGAGAGCTTGGTTTGAGCTTGTCTAATATCTAGAGGTAGCGAATTCCAGAGGCGGATTGCCTGAAGGGTGAAAGAATTAGAAACAAAACCCGTGGAGTGAGAAGGAGTGACGAGTTTAAGAGAACGAGAGGAACGCAGATCACAACCGGGACGAGGAGTATCAAAGATAAATTTAGATTTGAGATAACGAGGAGTAGAAGGGTCGAACAGGATTGAGAAAAGGGTGCACAGAATACGGAGGGACCTACGCTGGCGTATGGGGAGCCAACGCAGCTGACGTCGGGAAGAAGATATGTGGTCATACTTTCGAAGACCAAAAATAAAGCGCATGCCATTGTTAAGCAGGCGGTCTAACCGGTTAAGAGAGTCTTGAGTCATGTTGGACATGCACACATCACCGTAATCAATTAAAGGCAGGATAAGCGATTGCACTAACAGAGTCTTGGTACTAATCGGCAGAAAATTTTTTTTTTTTTTTTTGATGATATATTATGTAAGTTCAAATATTTTTATTTTCCAAGCGTCGTCGCGTCGGCGGACCGCTAAGTGATAAAAACAGATGTAGTCAGTTGTGTTGATATATGTGAAAATAATTATAGGTTTAAACCATTATTTATTCGTTTTTAGAGTTTATTTTTTGTGTCAGGGGTTTTTAATTTTTTTAATTTTACTTTAATTTTCAACTTTTTTGGTGTTTATGGCTTCCATCGAAACTTTCAATGATTCCGCCAAAGTCATGGTTGAAAAATACACGTGCTTTTCCAAGCAAGTGGTCGGTAGGTAGGCTCAGTAGGTACTTATACGGTGACTCGTCAAATAAGTAAAGTGGTAAATGTCACTTTACTTATTACTTAACGCGCAAGTCCCAAAACCATTTTCACAGTCTCTACTTTAATATAATTTGCACCGCATTGTTTTTGTGTAGAGAAAGTTCTCCGTTCCATAAACATAATTTACCGTTATGTTGGAGTAGGTACATTACATTATTTTATGCGCGTGTTATGTTGTATGTTATGACGAGCCGTCCGTTTTTATTACGGCCTTTTCGGTTGATGGAAATTAATATACTTAGTCTCATTTCTCATAATGGAAATGATATGATGATGAGGATGAGTGGTTTTTGTAAGTAATTAACTAGCTGTGTTTAATAATCACACACATCTTTGAATTACTTCACAGATGTGTGTGATGCCCGCGTGTCGATTATAGCCCAAACCCTCTCGTGATGAGAGGAGGCCTGTGCCCAGCAGTGGGACGCAAAATAGGCTGTAGTGGTGGTGGTGGTGGTGGTTTAATAATCATGGATCAAGCTAGTATATGAGGAAGGTTTTCAATCATCATGATCATCATCATCATTTCAGCCGAAAGACGTTCACTGCTGGACATCATAGGCCTCCCCCAAGGCGCGCCACTCAGACCGGCCCTGTGCCACTCGCATCTACCGCGATCCCGCGACCTTTACAAGGTTTTCAATGTCCGCTCTCAATTCAACTATAAAATGATGATGGGGTAGGTAATTAAATAATTATGATTGGGTTGCCACGTGCGTGAAGATCATCCGGGATATCTACCGAGGCCCATATAGAAGACTTTCATCTCATCGTGAGACGAGATGAAGGACATTGAGGGAGGACGGCTTCCCTGATGTGTTGCGTGCGGGGCGCCAGCAATGCCATCCTGAAGGCTATCGGAGAGAGGTTGGAGACAAGCCTCGAAGGATTGGTCTCCAATGTCAGCAAAACTCTAAAGTACAGCGCTGCTTCCGACGTGTATGAGATCGTTGGATGGCGATTCGGGCGGGAACTAGAACTTTAAATCCAGCTGCTTAAAGTTCACGCGACGCGTGAGCGATCCTATAGGGAACGGGGGGATCCCTATTTTAAGACTTCGAATATAGCCCCAGGACAAAAAAATGCCGTAATACTTACTCTAAAAATCATTGCGATAAAAAACAAAGAGAAAACAGCACACCACAGCTCAAATTATAAGGTTCTCACCCTCGGCGACTTCTTGTAGCGATGCTGCCGCGCTACTCATATCGCTATCCCTTTTTTACACCAAAGAGTAAAAAGGATAGCGATATGTATAGCGCGGCTGCATCGCTACAAAAAGTCGCCGTGGGCAAAAAGGGCCCTAAACACCTATTGCTTGACAGACATGTCTTCACTCAGCTTTGGTGTCCCGAACGAAATTTTCCGTTTCAGAACGCTAGCTGGTTAGTTTTAGTTTCGATCAATGATCGAAGGTTTTTCGAGGGATGTGTTTTTAATCAACCAATAGAAACACTTCATTTACCTATCCTCGCTCCGCTGTAAATAAATCAGGTGTTTCTATTGGTTGATGACACATACCGCGCAACGCATCCTCGCTCACATCTGGTGGAAACGCAGCACCTCTTTTTGAGCTAATTTTCTCATCATATCTTACTGCAGGCTTAGACACGTCACCCGTTCCAAGCAGAACTCCCGCAAAATATGAAATATTTGAATAATCCCTTGAATATTCATAAATGATTACGCGCTCCGTGACATCGCGATAGCGCAGGGTAATGCCATAGGACCATGACTTTTTATTAAATGAGAAATGATGTCAGAATTAGGATAAGAAAAAGGATACGTGCGTTGTTTTACCAAACGTCATGACTTTCATGACTTCATGACGTTTCATAGCTTTTTTATTGATAGAAGTGGCATGACGCTTTAAGCTTTCATCAGTTCGATTATTCCATAGCTTGGTATATTTACTATCTATAGCCTTGGCATTACCCTGCCTATAAGTCTACTGGCCTTTTTTCTCAGCGATCAATGCCAATGAGTTTCGTCCGAAGCTTCAGTAAATTCGTACGTGACCAAATTCTAAACTGACAAACAAAAATATTAATAATCTCGATTGAATATAAAATCATAAACGAAATATAACGTTTTAAATAATATTGAAAAAGCCTTTATGTAAATAGCAAAATACGAGTAGAAATAAATTCAGCTTCAAATCTGGCCGATAAAAGTCTGTAAAACCTAAAAATAAATACAAATCCCCGTGGATTTCCCTGAATACCCATCGAATGCTGAGTATTTGCCCTTAAGTCCCGCGGGAATGCGTTTGATAGGGGTAAACACCCGAGATACGCTGCAAGGGGTGGAAATTTCAAATAAACGCTAACTTATCTGCATTTTCACCGATAACCGGCAGTCCATACACACATCATACATACATTCGATGCTTTGCTTCAGTTGAAATATTAATTTATTTTTCCGTAGATTTCAAAGCTGAGATAGGTTGATTTAAGATGTAAGATTCATTTCTTAGCACAGATGTAGTAAATGAGGGGTTAAAAGAAATAAAAAATCAACTTTTCTTTTTATCTGCAACTTCAATAACTAACTATAGCTCTGATCGCGACTTCGTTTGCGAATAATTCTGTTATAGCTTTCCTGCGGGCACTGTGTCATTATCCGGGATAAAAATCGGCTTCCTTCCCAGGGATTCAAACTATCTCCATACAAAATGTCATCTTATTCGGTCCAGTGGATAAAAAAATAGAGGTAGGACGACAGACGGACAACCAAAGTTAGAGTTACTGCCGCATTTACTACTACAGCCTTTTTGCGTCCCATTGCTGGGCACAGGCCTCCCGTCATTATGAGAGGGTTTGGGCGATAGTCCCCACGCGGGCCCAGTGCGTATTGTCGTTGTATATCGTACTTCCGCATTTACGTAATATAATTATAAGTTCATACTTATAATTATATATAGTAAAAATAGTTTCTCCGTTATTTTTGTCTACATACTTATTTGTCTACTCATGAACTTGTTTCCTCTCCACTACTCAAAGGTAAGCTGGAAGAAATTCCTTCTAGGGATAAGCTCGCCTTTGTACATGCGTCTCTTATACAAAATTGTATTTGTGTGTTTTATTCTGTACAATAAAGTGTCACTTACTTACTTATATGATGGATATTGCAAAAATAATTTATTATGGCTTTTCATTGTTGTAACTCATAAGTCTCATTCTATTTACTACCTAGCCTTTTACTACGTAAACTCGTAAATATTGCACAATGCGGACAGTTCCCAAATATTGCATTGGAGACGGGCTTATGCACGATCACCTTAGCTAGAAAGAGAAAGATTACACCTAGTACCTGTTTGTGGACCGTAAAAGGAGTAATAAAAACAAAATGGTCCTTCATGAAACTAACAGTGGCGTGATAGTGTAGTTGTTTGCTTCAGATGGATTATTGGGTTTCATAGTAATTTTTTCATGGTAATTGGTTGGCAAAAGAGCACATAGGCCACCAGATGGTACTGAAGTAGTGTCTGTTAGCCCACGGACATATGTAATTACTTTATAAGATTTACAATCCTGGATAATAAGTTTTGTACGTGTACAGACTAGACGATCGGTCGAGCGATCTTCTCAAGCTCCTGACGAAGCCGGGTAGATGTTCGGGACAAAGTCCCTTTCATCAGCTTCAATCGCGACCCATAACGATGGGCCGGTCTCTTCTATCATATACCCGTCTTGGTATTAGTTGGCCTCTTCTTGGCTTTGGGGTACCCCGTTAAATCATTTCGATGAAAAAACAAATCGTGAAGTTGCGTCTTCTTATCCTATTTAAACGGTTTTATGTGGTTAGTTTTTTAACGCAGATGTCTTCACGATTTGTTTTTTCATCAAAATAATTTCAAGAAATCGTATTTATGAAACAGCAAGTTTTTAAGCACATAATGAATATAAACATATATTTAACTCGCCTTACAAAATTAAATAAGAAACATTTAATTTGTCAGCGCCGTAGATACAGAGGCGAGCCTATGCTAATTTAATGAACGAATTATACTAATAACCTTTTTAGGGTTCCGAAGTCCACAAGCAACCCTTATAGTTTCGCCATGTCCGTCCGTCCGTCTGTCCGCACTATTGCTCGAAAATGCTTAGTTGTAGAAAGCTGTAATTTGGCATGAATATACATATTAGTTATGCTGACAAAGTGGTACAATTAAAAATTTAAATATATTTTATTATTATTATTTTTTTCTGGTGTAACCCATGGTGCGGCATATCGTTAAATAGGTATTGAAAAAATATCGTGGGTTTGTTAAGTGATGTGTTTGTGATTAAGTGATGTGTTTGTGAAATATTAAGCTTTAAAGTGCTATTTTTTGTTAGAGCCACGTGTCCCCCCCCCCCCCCCCTGCCAGATAAATGGTGGTATTTTGATGGCTGAAAAAAATCACGGTAGTGGCATATATAACGTAGTTGAAAGGAAAACTATCACAGCTAAGTAGGCTGTACAAACTTACGAGTCATAGTCGACCAACTTATGAAATGATTAAAAAACCAATGATTTTTCTCGAGCGGCAGGGGCGTCGGGCGGGAACGTCATACCACAGGCTAGCTAGATGCTACTAAGTCTTAGAAGGTAGGTACTGTGGGCATCGTCAACTTCGGAACCCTATACTTTGCGCGTGGCCAGACACGCACTTTGCCGGTTTTTTTAATTATGAAAATTGACATAATTACAACGTAGTTAATGACAGAAGCCTATTTTCCGTAGGTTATCGAGCATTGTTCATTTGGTTGATACTTTTATAGGGATCTAGACATGCAATATCAAAATGAATTCAGAATTAGAGAACATTACGGAAATAGTTTTTTACTCTGGTTCTGTTCATTTTGCACGTCGGACTGCGTTGGAGAAATGGAACTGTGATTTGGTTATTGTGGTTGTCGCGGGCGGTGCTGGCGCTGGCGTCGGCGGCGCTGGCTGCGGCGCG
>OZ020294.1:717544-813511 GCA_963971205.1 Aethes cnicana
CATATTTTTGCATGAAATTTGGTTTATAAAAAAATACTGTCTGAAAGCCCATTTAATGCAGAATCTAAAAACATAAACAGTAAGTATATACTTTACAATTTTCAATGAAAAATAAAATATTGAATGTACTGCGACGGTCGTCAGCGCAGCGTAGTGGGCGGTAACAAGACCCGAAAAACTGTCAATGTCAACGCAAAAAGCTTTTATAATATCAATAAATTAAAGTGCTTACAATAATATCACACTTGTTATAAATATTCTCTTAATTATTATGAATTAAAACAAATGTGTTTTTTTAAAAAAACACACGAACTTTCGCCTTTATTACTTTAGTGTCATTTTTAATCATCTTCAATTTATAAACGAATTCAGATAATGTTGCCTGACTTCGTAGTCAGGCAACATTATTAAAAGTAAAGAAAAATAATAATAGAACGTTTTGTGAATTAGTTTTACTTACAACCACCTCCACAATTACATAACTCAGTACATTTGAGCTGGCGTTTGAAACATGGAACATCAAGATTTCACGCACCGACATCTTTTTAATTCTAGGCATTCTTGAGCAGCCGGAGGGCTTTGGGTCCACAGTGGCACCCAAGTTTCTTCTTCTTTCTGCCAAACCCATTCATATCGGCAAGAAATATTTTGCATCGCGTCTTCTTTAGGCACTTTTTTTGTAATATAAAATCCATATCCATATTAATTTGGCATGGAGATAGTTCGGGTCCCCAAAGGACATAGGCTACTTTTCATCCCGGAAAAACGCGTAGTTCCCGCGGGAAAGCGATAACCAAATTCGCGAAGTCGCGGGCAGAAGCTATTTTGTTATTATAAATCTGGTCAAGAAATTGATAATTTAATAAAGGCGAAAGTTCGTGTGTTTTTTTTTTACTTCTTCACGCTCAAGAGGCTGGACCAATTTTGATAAAATTCGGTATGGAGGCAGCTGAAACCCTTGAGTAATACATAGGCTACTTCTTAACAGCGGGTAATACCGCAGGGCGCCGCTAGTATAATATTAAAAAGAAGAAAATCAGGTAAAGAGAGAAAAACACATTTGTTTTAATTCATAATAATTAAGAGAATATTAATTACAAGTGTGATATTATTGTAAGCACTTTAATTTATTGATATTATGAAAGCTTTTTGCGTTGACTTTGTCAGTTTTTCGGGTCTTGTTACCGTCCACTACGCTGCGCTGATGACCGTCGCAGTACATTCAATGTTTTATTTTACATTGAAAATTGTAAAATTTATACTTACTGTTTATGTTCTTAGATTCTGCATTAAATGGGCTTTCAGACAGTATTTTTTTATAAGCCAAATTTAATACAAAAATATGAAAATATGAGGGTTTGTTTGCATTTCACTACTACTAAAAGTTTATTATTTTATATATTGCGTCATATTTTGCTACGGAAGCCTAAAAAACTGGTATAAGGAATGAATTGGGCATCATCTAGTTACCTGAAAACGACACCAAACTTGACTCAAAAGTCCAAACTAATCCGCCAGGATTTTTTTTCCGAGCGCCGGGAGCTCTGTACTTTAACCCCCCCTCCTCCCCTCCAGTCGCGGAGTTCAAAGTGGCTACCGGGTGTTTTGGACTTAAGTCAACTTGTACACCATTCCTACCAAATGGCATTGCTGTACTCAAAATTTCGACCTGTTTCCCAATAGAAAACGGACTATATTGATAAATCAATCAAACAATATGAATTTCAACAACGATGATACACCTGATTCAGGTACTTACTTGCATCGCGATTCTTATAAGAAATTACGACTCTCCCCGACTAGGTGAGCATTTTCACTCAAAAGTGTACCACGATGAAAATTCAGGTTTTATTTTTAAAGTATTAGGTCCTTACATATGAAATTGGCGTTTGGCGAACTGGCAACTTTGATTCAAAATATGTGGCGTTCGGCTAGGAATTCCAAATTCAAATTTATTTCAAATTTAAGACCATGTATTTCTGTGTTCGAATTACGAAATTTATTTGTTATCGCGTCATTTGTTTTTCTTTCACATCGTTCTGTTCACAATATGGAGAACTTAAAATATCGCTATATTTACGAATATGAGTTTCACCTCGGCACTAGTGCTGCAGAAACGGCTCGTAGGATTAACAATGCGTATGGGGAAGCTACTGCAAAAGAAAATACGGTACGTTATTGGTTCCAACGTTTCCGTTCTGGAAATTTTGACCTACAGAACAAGCCTCGTGGACGGCCGGAGACACAAGTTGATAACGAAGAATTAAAAGCAATTGTGGAAGCAGATCCATCGCAAACCACGTCAGAGTTAGCGGCAGGCTTCGGTGTGAGTGATAAAACCATTTTGATTCACTTGAAACAAATTGGAAAAGTGAAAAAACTTGAAAAATGGGTACCGCATGAATTGAGCGACGCAAACAAAGAAACACGCGTCGAGTGTTGCGTTTCACTTCTCAACCGGCACAATAATGAAGGCATTTTGAATCGTATCGTTACTTGTGATGAAAAATGGATCTTGTACGACAACCGGAAACGTTCTTCACAATGGTTGAACCCAGGTGAACCAGCCAAATTCTGCCCGAAACGAAAGTTGACTCAGAAAAAGGTACTGGTAAGTGTCTGGTGGACTAGTGCCGGTGTCATCCATTACAGTTTCTTAAGATCTGGGCAAACAATCACGGCTGATGTGTATTGTCAACAATTGCAAACGATGATGGAAAAGCTAGCCATTAAACAACCCAGACTGGTCAATCGATCTAGCCCACTGCTGCTTCAGGACAACGCTCGACCACATACTCATACCACAAACTTCATGCAAGGAAAAAAATTCAATTCTCACGAGGCTGTCCAAACGGCCTTCAAAGATTTTATTGATTCTCGCTCACACACTTTTTTTAGTAAAGGAATCAATGAACTACCTTCGAGATGGCAAAAGTGCATAGATAGCCATGGTACATACTTTGACTAAATAAAAAAATAGTTTCATAAAAAAAAATCGTTTTCATTTCTGCCATATGAAACGCCAATTTCATATGTAAGGACCTAATATTTAATTTCTTAATTTTTTTAGCCAGAATAAAGAGTATACCTTAAAATTTATGAAATTTAACACGGTCCCCCTGAAATATCCTTAGTTTTTAAATAAACAAGGAACTTAGCTGACATGGTAGTCAATTCCTGTCAGTTTTGTTACTATATGGGCATTTTCACTCAAACTTGTACCCCCTGGTTTTGACAGTGTCCCACTACTTCAATATTTTATTACTGCCAAATATATTTGTTTGTGAATATTCGAATGGCATCTATATAAACTATATTCCTTAAATTATAGATTTCATCCCTAAATTCAAGTGAATTATGCTAAATGTAATTATTATGATTTTTTAAAGCCGCTCGGGTAGCACTTTTTGACGTGTCCCACCCCAATGTCGACTTTTTTAAAGTTGAATAATTAAAAAAGTATTGGGAAACATGAAGTCAATTGATGGCGTCCATAATCTACATTAGTTTGCTCGTCACAGGAATGAATATCGTAATAAAATTAATAATATTTCATATTAAAAACTAAATTTATATAGTGGTACCGAAAACTGTTGCCACCTGACATGTCAGGTTTGTGACCGCCAAAACGGGGCCAGAAAACCCACCAATTCATTTTTTTATCATATAAATAGCAACATTGAATGCCACTTGACTAGTTAGCCACAGGTTTAAAAATCCCGCGTGCGCAGGAGTGACGTGAAGCGAGGTGAAATTCGGTATGGAGGCAACTGAAGCCCTGGATTAATACATAGGCTACTTCTTAATAGCGGGTAATACCGCAGGGCGCCGCTAGTATAATATTAAAAAGAAGAAAATCAGGTAAAGAGAGAAAAATACATTTGTTTTAATTAATAATAATTAAGAGAATATCTATTACATGTATGATATTATTGTAAGCACTTTAATTTCTTGATATTATGAAAGCTTTTTGCGTTGAAATTGACAGTTTTTCAGGTCTTGTTACCCTCCCCTACGCTGCGCTGACGACCGTCGCAGTACATTCAATATTTTATTTTACATTGAAAATTATAAAAGATATACTTACTGTTAATGTTTTTAGATTCTGCATTAAATGGGCTTTCAGACTGTATTTTTTACAAATCAAATTTCATACAAAAATATGAAAATATGAGGGTTTGTTTGCATTTCGCTACTACTAAAAGTTTATTATTTTAAGTATTGCGTCATATTTTGCTACGGAACCCTAAAAAATTGGTATGAGGAATGAATCGGGCATCATCTAGTTATCTGAAAACGACACCAAACTTGACTAAACAACCCAAACTAATCCGCCAGGATTTTTTTTCTGAGCGCCGGGAGCTCTGTACTTTAACCCCCCCTCCCCCCACCAGCCGCGGAGTTCAAAGTGGCTACCGGGCGTTTTGGACTTAGGTCAACGTGTATAACATTCCTACCAAATGGCATTGCTGTACTCAAAATTTCGACCTGTTTCCCAATAGAAAACGGACTATTACGCGGTTGCATAGACATATATAATACTTCGTAAGTATAAAAATCATTGCGCGGTTGCCATTCCGATTCGCGGAATAGACGCGCGTCTCAATAGCCCTGTCCCCCTCGCTCCTACCGGCCGACCCTATGCCCCCGCGCCGCGCGCGCCAGCCACTCCAGCCGCCAGTCAGTCGCCAACTTTGAGCCATCACAACGCACACGCTACATTTTTGAGAAGAATTCACGATCACTTGTGATTAGGGCTTCGCCGCACACCGTGTTCTCATTTTACACCAAGACTCCACCGTGCGTGACAACTTTGTTGTTGTATTCCAGCGAGTGTTCGCGCTAATAGAATCGCTTCAACGGTCGCAGACTGAAGCACTGAAAGAAATATTTCGACGCCGGTAACATGCATGGCCGAGGGCCAGGGCACTCTTTCCGGCTGCAAAGCCACAGGAGTCGGTAGAAACCTTATTAGTGCTTACGGAGGTCGCCGCCCGTCACATCGTATAGGTATATTATATTTTCGACGCCGCAAGACAGTCAAAACACTGACATGTTTATAGTGAGACTCCCGGAGAATGATATCTCAGAAAGAGCGCAATTGGACATGACTTACGCCCTCCTTTCTAATCTAATAAGATAAGGAAAAGAGTACGGAGGGAAGACTTTGAGAAGGAGAGGAAACCGAGCCTTTGAAGGGCGCTTGAGCGCGCCGTGCGGTAGCAAGGCGCCCTGCGCGCCCGCGGCGGCTGCGGCGCCGCAGTCTTCGCCCGCGCCGACTGCCCAGACGCCCGCGTCAACCCAGGCGAGACCAATTCCCATAATTACTTTGCGAACGCACAACGTGTTATCAGTGAAAAAATAAAAGTGATCAAAGCTTTTATAGTAGAGATCTTCTAGTATCTAAAGTCCCGCGCCTTCACATTTCAAAACGCTGCAATTTATTTAAAAAGCACCACCAACACTCTCAACACATGTGTGCGTGCTGAGACAGCCATCAACTGTGCGTTGAGAGTGTTGGTGGTACTTTTTAAATAATAATGAAAAAATGCAGTTTTGAAATGTGAAGGCGCGGGACTTTAGATAGTAGAACATCTCTATCTAGTCTCGGTTGTGTTTCGGTAGTGAAGTGCGTCCGTTCGACTCGGTAGTAGCCATGTCCCTGCCCTTCATGCCAAATACCTTCTGATATTATAAATGCGAAAGTAACTCCGTCTGTCTGTTACCACTTCATGTTTCAGCCGCTGAACCGATATTGATGAAATTTGGTTTGGAAATGGTTGAGCCCCGGGGAAGATTATAGGTCACTTTTAATCCCGGAAATCCTCTCTTAGTGCTGCCCTACGTTCCCTAAGGAACTTGCACTCCAAATTTCAGCTCTCTACAACCAGTAGTTTCGGCTCTGCGTTGATCAATCAGTCAGTCAGTCAGTCAGTTTCTTGTTTTATATATATATAGATAACCGCTATTTTTTTAATCATTAGGATTGAATGCGGCAATACAACCCGCTGTCATATCATCTCAGACAGATACTCTAAAAAAACTGAATAGCCAGATTTATTATTATTATCCGTAGAGTGTGATCGAGTAAACTTTTGTCTCTATTTCAGATCAAACATCTTCTGGAATGCCTTGGATCTGTCTTCCTAGGAGGGACAAAGTAAGCTTTCTCGAAGAGAAAGATTACATTTACCTGCGGCCTGTGAGCAACAACGAAGAGACATTGTGAAACCAATCACTGCTAATCAGAACCAACCTTATCATGTGTAAAATTGTGATATATTTTGTTATACCTATTTTAATAAACTTGTCAGAAATGTGTAGCAATTTTATTTTCGTGTGGCTGTGTGGCAATATACTTACTGAGATAAGATAAAAAGATGAAGATAAAATGAATAATATTTGGAATTCAACACTATTGATCTAGGGGTACTAGACAACGATATAAATACTTATAAAGAGAAATGTGTAAATACATATGCAAATAAAGATCCATGACATGAGTACAAATGTTCATTCTCATCATAGGTAGGTAGGTACTCTGTCAGTCGTGTAGGTGTTTAGATATTTTGATAAAATAACAAAATATTAGGAATTTGTAAAGTAACAACTATTTAGTTGATAATATTATATACTATACCTTGGACAGCTCATCGCACCAACATCTCGGTGCTCAAAGAACTCAAACTCGACCAACAATATCCGTCCATGGTTCGTCTAAGCCGAATCGTCAAATACTTCGGTCACATCTACTACTACTACTACACAGCCTTTTCACGGCCCACTGCTGGGCACAGGCCTCTCATTACGAGAGGGTTTGGGCTGAAGTCCCCATGCGGGCCCAGTGCGGATTGGGGACTTCACACACATCTTTGAATTACTTCGCAGATGTGTGCAGGTTTCCTCACGATGTTTTCCTTGACCGAATAGCTCAGTGGTAAATTCAAATTGAATTTCGCACATAAGTAAACTTACAGGTGCGAGCCGAAATCGAACCCCCGACCCTCTGCATGAAAGGCGGTGGGTCGAACCACTAGGCTTACCTTCAGTCACATAACTCGTGGAAATCCGACAAGTTGGAGAGACTAAATGCTGAAGGGAAAAGACCCAGAGAGAGGAGGCCGAACAGGTGCCGCCGGTAAATGCGGCGATGCACCAGGGCGAAGATCGCTGCACATGGAAGACCGCCACAAGAAGTATGTGCCGGAGGAGGAGGATAATGTAACGAAATCCACACGGATTTTTATCCTTTGATTAAAAATAGTAGTAGAAATAAATAATCATATCTAGATTAAAAATATTTCTATAATGTCAAGTAAAATATATCAAAAGTTTCACTAGTTTTATTTTTCCCCTTTACAAATATTTATTATAGAAAAACGAAAAAAAAAATACAAAAAGTTGAAAAAGTGAGGATCGAACCCACGACTTCCACGATTTATACTTCATAAAAAGAAATCACAAAAACCACAGCGCCACAGAAGCTCTGTGATTCTCGGCGAAATTAAGCCTTGGTTTCCACTACGTTTCACTACCTCAGTATGTGTGCGTGAGTTCATTCTCGGCAGACTTGTCGCCTTTTTTCCTAAATGAAAGGTGATGTACGGATAATTATGTGAAATTGAGATGTATAATATATCCCTTCAATCGCATAGTCCATCAAAGTGTACCTTTGGGCTTGGAATTTTGCGTAAATCCTGAAAATTACAATATCTACCACCCGCGCCATCTATTATCGTAGAGGCTACATAAAACCGTGAGTTATCACCTTAACCAACATGCTTATCTTTCCTGTTCAGATTATTATAATCATATTATTTAGATAAAGGTTCAATTATGTTTAAAATTAAGTATGTATTGTCATTTTAGATAGCTTGGTTAAAGCCAGAGAAAAAGCAAAAGAAGCTGAAATAGAGTCTGAAATTAATAGTGACCATGCTGATGATAGTACATTGGTTCGAAAACGCAAAAAGACAAGAAAAATATACGATAGTGACACCAGTGATGATAATTCAGATGACAATAATGACACTATTGTATATCCTAAACAGCATGCAGGTACCCATTTTTTTATATAAAAACTAGAGTCTGCCCGCGACTTCGCCCGGGTGGAATTCGGTTTTCGCGCTCCCGTGGGAACTATGCGTTTTCCGGGATAACAAGTAGCCTGTGTCCTTTCCCGGGACCCCATTTTTATATATAGATTTAATGTATTCATTTCCACAGAGGGACACCAACTAGTTTCTATGCCGGCTGCTGGTGAAGAAAGCATAAAAAATCAGAATCCTAAGCGAGCTGCCACTAGAGTATCTTCTTCTACACTGGCTTCTACTGACGAAGAATTAGTCACAGAAACAGGCTCTTCTAAATCTGTAGTGTCACTGCAAAGCCTATGTGAGTAATATTTCAATTCAAGTTTAATACAACAATACTACTGTATGATCATCATCATCATCATCATCATCATCATCATCATCATCATCATCATCATCTTCATCATCACTATGCTACTGCTGAACATAGGCCTCCCCCAAGGCTCGCCACTCAGATCGGTTTTGTGCTGCTTGTTTCCACCGGATTCCCGCGACCTTTAAGAGGTCGTCGCTCCATCTTGGTGGAGGCCTACCGACAGCTCGCCTCCCGGTTCGCGGGCGCCACTCGAGAACTTTCTGGCCCCACCGGCCATCAGTCCTGCGAGCAATGTACCCCTCCCACTTCCACTTGAGGTTTGCACTTCTTCGGGCTATGTTGGTGACCCTAGTTCCACTGCGGATATCCTCTTTTCTGATTCTATCACGCAAAGAAAGCCTGAGCATAGCCTTCTCCATTGCCCTTGTGATTTTAAGTCTTCTTATCAGGCCCATTGTAAGCGCTTGTGGGCGCTGTATAGTCAGCATCGATTATATAGTTAATATTATCCGTGTTATTTATACGAGTTACTAAAACAATTTTTTATTTATTTTAAGGTGACCTGGATTTGACCGTCACACTGTTTACAGAGAAAACTCCAAGCTCTGCAGCTCTAGGTGGGTATGGAGATAGTTTGAGATCCTGGAAATGTTATAGGATACTTTTTATCCCGATATTCCCACGGGAACGGGTTTTCTACGGGTCTACGCGGCACGAAGTCGCGGGAAAACGGCTGGTCTATATACATATACAATATAGATAATATGGATATAATGTACTTTTATATTATTACCAACATTTACATTTATTTCAGATATAATAGCCCTTGGCTCGAATTGAAAGTGACGTTAGAGACCTACAAATTTCTCAACAAGAAATTTTGATGATGATGAGGCATTGATTAAAATCGAAACCTGGATTAAAACAACTTCCGAAAATGGAAAACTTTTGGTATGTTATTGGAACTTCTTTTCATGTTTGTAGTTTTGTTTCGATTTGTTAAAATGTGTGTCTGTGTGTGTGTAAAATCTTTACGTTTAATTGGGACTGCCTTGGTAGGTATAATAATATTGTTGTTGTACTTACAGATAACTTATCTAAGCCTTGTAGGTGGCAACAAGACACCTGTAATAATTAGAAGGGTACTGGAAAAGCTTTTTACCAACAAACTGGCTATTCTGTGCAACTGGACTGGCAAAAATAATAAGATACCTTTAAAAGACTTGGAATTAATTAAAATTATAAGAGGTAAGTGTTATCAAAAGCATTGATTCATTGATTTAATTGGTCGGCTTTACTGTAGGTTCACAATAATATAATACCCTTAAGTAAGGTATGGAACCCAGGTGACGCCTTAAGTGGGTTGCTGGGTCTGATGAGGGCGTTTATTTAGCAGTGGAATATATAGGGTCTAGCAAAACGTGATGATATTTTACCCACAGACTCAGCTATCGATTCTAAACATGTTTTTGAAGTTTCGGGGTTCTCGGGACCCCAACTATCTCCATGCCAAGTTTCATTTCAATCGGTCCAGCGGTTGAAGCGTGAAGAGGTAACAGACAGACAGAGTTACTTTCTCATTTATAATATTAACTAGCTTCTGCCCGCGACTTCGCCCGCGTGGAATTCGGTTATCGCGTTCCCGCGGGAACTATGCGTTTTTCCGGGATAAAAAGTAGCCTATGTCCTTTCCCGGGACCCCAACTATCTCCATGCCAAATTTCATGTCAATCAGTCCAGCGGTTGAAGCGTGAAGAGGTAACAGACAGACAGACAGAGTTACTTTCGCATTTATAATATAATATGGATATGGATCTCCTCTCCACTTCCTTCTCTCACCTGCTTTTCAAATTTGAATTTTTCTCAAATAAATTTTACTGTTTTTTTTAGATGCAGTGTGCCTGAACCAAATTGCTGCGAATGCTACAGACGCTGCGATACACGAAGTAATATCGAATTGGTTCCGATTCACCAAGGACCGCAATGGAGGACGGGAAGCCCGCAGAGCTAAGCAGTAAACCAGCTGCTAAACATAGCTCGAAAAAAAACCGGCCAAGTGCGTGTCGGGCCACGTGCAAATTATAGGGTTCCGAAGTTGAGGATGCCCACAGCACCTTTCTAAGACTTATTAGCATCTAGCTAGCCTGTGGTATGACGTGCCCGCCCGACGCCCCTGCCGCTCGAGAAAAATCATCATTATAAGTTGGTCGACTATTACTCGTAAGTTTGTACAGCCTACTTAGCTCTGATAGTTTTCCTTTCAACTACGTTATATATGCCACAACCGTGATTTTTTTCAGCCATCCAAATACCACCATTTAGCTGGCAGGGGGGGGGGGGGAAATCACGGTTGTGGCATATATAACGTAGTTGAAAGGAAAACCATCACAGCTAAGTAGGCTGTACAAACTTACGAGTCATAGTCGACCAACTTATGAAATGATTAAAAAACCAATGATTTTTCTCGAGCGGCAGGGGCGTCGGGCGGGCACGTCATGCCATAGGCTAGCTAGATGCTAATAAGTCTTAGAAAGGTACTGTGGGCATCGTCAACTTCGGAACCCTATACTTTGCGCGTGGCCCGACACGCACTTGGCCGGTTTTTGAACTTATACTCTGTTTATGTTACTCTGTATATATATGTGTACCAAACTAACCTCGGTCACACAAAAATAGTAATTTAACTACATCTTTTTTGAACTTATGTTCTAATTACCTATGTGAATCTGTATATATGTGTACCAAACTAACCTCGGTCACAAAATAATTGTAATTTAAATTCCTCTTTTTTTGAACTTATGTTCTAATTACCTATGTAAATCTGTATATATGTGTACCAAACTAACCTCGGTCACAAAATAATTGTAATTTAAATGCCTCTTTTTTGAACTTATGTTCTAATTACCTATGTAAATGTGTATATATGTGTACCAAACTAACCTCGGTCACAAAATAATTGTAATTTAAATTCCTCTTTTTTTGAACTTATGTTCTAATTACCTTTGTAAATCTGTATATATGTGTACCAAACTAACCTCGGTCACAAAATAATTGCAATTTAAATTCCTCTTTTTTTGAACTTATGTTCTAATTACCTATGTAAATCTGTATATATGTGTACCAAACTAACCTCAGTCACACAATAATTGTAATTTAACTTTCTCTGTTTTGAAATTAAGTATGTTCTTATTACCTATGTAAATCTGTATATACAGGGTGGAAAGATCGAATGCCACATAGAAGGCAACTACAGTCAGCAGCAGAAGTAGATAAGCTGTCCAGGTGTTCAAAATGACCTACACACGCCCTTAACGTCTTAAGAATAAGGTTGTGTGTAGGTCATTTTGAACACTTTGACAGCTTATCTACTTCTGCTGCTGACTGTAGTTGCCTTCTATGTGGCATTCGATCTTTCCACCCTGTATGTGTACCAATCTAACTTCCGTCACAAAAGAATTGTAATTTAACTTCCTCTTTTTTGAACTTATGTTCTAAATACCAATTTTTCAAGTATGTTTGTTATTGTATACACCTATGGTAGTTCTGTGATAACGATAAACCATTGTTATTATATGCTTTATTTCAGGATGATTGTAGAGTAGTTAACATAAATTGGCATGACATGTAAGTCAAATTCCTTATTTTGAGTGATATCTAGTTTTAGTTAGTTTTAGGTTCGATGATTGACTTTAAACCTCAGACTATTTTATGAATACAGTGTTACTTACTGATTGACAAATTCGACTGGTTTAATTTTACCATGACCTGAACCTATTGAAAAAAATATACTGTAGGAATATAATACATTTGTGTAAGTGTAAGTATAAATTACTATTTACCCGTAGGCAGATTTAAGATATACAAAGGATTATTGTCCTCTGAGTTACCATCACTTGTGTCACTGTTGTATATTTTTCTTGTATTTACGTTTTCGAACCGCTTTATCATTACCATAACGGTAATGAGGAATCTGTTCGAATCGATTCGATTGGGTATTTCCTTCGGAGGCCCTACCGAATTTGACTAGTGTATGTCTTACGTTGGTCTTTCGGTTGGGAAAAGATGCTTTTGGGCAAGGTCTGCGCCATGAAACTACGATGTATTAGCGCAGACCTTACCAAAAAGCATTTTTCCCAACGAAAGGCCAACGTAAGATATACACTAGTCAAATTTGGTAGGGCCTCCGAAGGGAATACCCAATAGGGCCTCCGAAGGACATAACCTATAGGGCCTCCGAGGGAAATACCCAGTAGGGCCTCCGTAGGAAATGCGCAGTAGGGCCTCCGTAAGGAAATATTCTATAGGGCCTACGAAGGAAATGCATAATAGGGCCTCCGTACGGAAATACCCTATAGGGCCTACGAAGTACATGCTCAGTAGGGCCTCCGTAAGGAAATATACTATAGGGCCTACGAAGGAACTGCACAGTAGGGCCTCCGTTAGGAAATACCCTATAGGGCCTACGAAGGAAATGCCCAATAGGGCCTCCGTAACGAAATACCCTATAGGGCCTACGAAGGAAATGCCAGTAGGGCCTCCGTAAGAAAATATACTATACGGCCTACGAAGGAAATACACAGTAGGGCCTCCGTAAGGAAATATACTATAGGGCCTATGAAGGAACTGCACGGTAGGGCCTCCGTAAGGAAATGCCCTATAGGGCCTACGAAGGAAATGCTCAGTAGGACCTCCGTAAGGAAATATACTATAGGGCCTACGAAGGAAATGTCAGTAGGGCCTCCATAAGAAAATACCCTATAGGGCCTACGTGGAGTTTTTATTATCGGCCCAACAGTAGTAGGTCGGTAGGGACTCTGTTAGAAATAACGTGTTGTTGTTGGCTGTCGTTTAGTTGGGCCTACGTTGATTCTACCACGATTCTACCGTGTTGTTATTGTTGGCTGTTGTTCAGTTGGGCCTACGTATAGGGCCTACGTTGGTCCTACGGTGTTGTTGTTGTTGGCTTTTGTTCAGTTGGGCCTACGTATCGGGCCAACGTTAATTCTACCGTTGGCTCTACTGTTTTTAGGGGTGACACGCCGGACGGTTGGCCAACTAAAAAGTGTACGTTGGCCCAACAAACAGCCAACTCAAAATGCTACTAGGGGTATATTAAGTTTTGTGACTAAAATAGGTATATGTAACGATGTTGTTAGGATGTAGTGTTGTCGCCGTGGAGTTTGAAGAGACGGCGCTGGCAACACTTCTCGTCAAACCTATAAAAGGGGCAGCAGCGAGGGCACGGGCCTCTTTTCCCCTTTGGCTGCCGTACGAGAAGCAAGGGACTACCACCGTGGAGTATACACTGTATCGAGATGTATGCGCTCTTTCTTAGGTTATTTTTTTACATTAATTTGTTCCAAGTAAAGTTCAACAACGTCCGTTTTTAAAAGCGTTGTATTCACTACTAGAATAGAGATCTTCTACTATCTAAAGTCCCGCGCATTCACATTTCAAAACGCTTCAATTTTTTTTATTATTATTTTAAAAGCACCACCAACACTCTCAACACATAGTTGATGGCTGTCTCAGCACGCACACATGTGTTGAGAGTGTTGCTAGTGCTTTTTTAATGTATTGAAGCTTTTTGAAATGTGAAGGCGCGGGACTTTAGATAGTAGAAGATCACTATTAGCAATTTAATAACTTCCCCCATCATACCCTGCTGATTTCCTTAACAATTTATTATTCCTATGCACATAAATTGAATTAGGTGATGTGTGATTTCGGTTTATTATCTCAGCATTGTGAATTAATATTGTTAGGATGCTATCCTATTTAAATAAATGTATTTAAATATGTGTCTAATTTGTTGTTATTTTATATTAGATTGTTCTTTTTGGCGTGATAACGTCTTATAAATTCATGAACGCCCGCTGCGCCCACACAATAGTACATTACAGACCTAGGGTGGTCAATTCGTAAATGTCCCAGATCGCAGGGTTCTGTGTATATATAAATATGCGATCTGGGGCTTTACGAATTACCGCCCGTGGTTTGTCAAAAGTTTTACGTCTTGCCTTGGCCAACAAGTGAGATTTTCGTTCCGCGTAGCGGGCAGAAAATCCCACTTTATGGCTAAGGGTGATGTAAAAAACATGACGCAATAGTAGCGTGGTAGTGTTATAGATATACCTACTATAGGAAGTCCCGCGCCTCCACATTTCAAAACGCTTCAATGTATTTATTTATTATTTAAAGACCACCAGCACTCTCAACGCATAGCTGACGGCTGTCTCAGCACGCTCATATGCATTGAGAGTGTTTGAAGCGTTTTGAGGGATGACGACAACTTTTTTTTTCTTAGTCTATCAGGAAGATTATTGAAAAGTATTGGACGCGTATTTTTTTCTTTTTTCACGTAATCAAACTTATACGGAGATATATTGAGTTGAAATGTCGCATGACGTCACGGTTAGGTACGATTTATACCTAACGGTGACGTAGTTAGCCCCCACTCTCCAACTTTAATGCGTTTTAACTTAGTCATTCTTTGTTAATTTGATAAAACAAAAAATACGTGTCTAATATTTTTTTATTAGCTGACGACGGACTAATTAGAATTTCGATTTCTTCACCCTGTCGTCATCCCTATTGCGGATGTACGGGACTTATCACGAATGAAATTATCGTGCGTAACCTGACTTTGCAGACCACCAATTTTTTGACGTAAAGGAAGGCCAAGCAAGTTCAGTTTTACATTTACAATATTAATAGTGTGCTGTACGAATGGATTGCATCATCGTTAGGAGTAATAATTATTATATCATCATTATTATGATAATAATATCAGCCGATAGACGTCCACTGCTGGACATAGGCCTCCCCCAAGGCTCGCCACTCCCATGGGTCCTGTGCCGCTCGCATCCATCAACTTCCCGCGACTTTCAGGTCATCACTCCAAATTATCATGTATCTACCTATATTTAATCTATTTGTTAAATGGTCGCTATCACTGCCATCAAAGACGCATTATATCATTGACCTATAATAAGTAATACTAACCTAAAATATGGACGAACAGTGCCTAACAGAATATGTCAAAATATATGGAGCAAAATGACATTAGAAAATACGTTCCAATATGCTAATAACGCCTCTTTATAACGAAGGCCAAACGGATGCCCGAGCTGTTCGAGCACCCGTTTTGATGGCTCCATTTTTCTCCGGCTGATTGTGAATCCTTTTATACAATAAAAATACATAAAGAATGATTATGTTTGGTTTTTGTTAGTAACCCTTTCGGTACCCTAATTTGGACTTATCCTGGATTTTGACGCAGGTTTGCCTTTCATCTGAAAATACAAATTGGAAAAGGATAGACAGTTTTGGGCTAATTCCCGTGCATATTAATGAGATTGAATTAGTGAAGGTTTTATTCTCCGAACCATGTTATTATTTATTGAAGCGTTCGTTATATAATAAAAGCATCGGGACTCAGTCCTAATCTATCTATATCTATACATATAATAAAGTTGTAGAGACTAAAAAATCTGTACATTGCATATATTTACAAAAAAACTAACTAGGGAGGTTCAAAATAAGCAACTGATAACGATTTGGTACTTTTTAAAATTTTTGTCTGTTTGTTTGTTTGTTTGTTTGTTTGTTTGTATGTTTGAACCGGCATCACATGAAAACTACTGATCCGATTTAAATATAGTTTTTACAAATGTGTTAAGACAGGTCCAGAATAGAACATAGGATAAAAAAAATCTTAACCTTTTGACCGAAACAGGGTAAAAAGGAGGGGAGAAGTTTGTATGAAAAAAACATTACGCGTCGACTTACAATCATGAAACTCGGCGAAAATACTCTACAAAAGAAATAAAGAAATACCTGTCCGAGGGATTTTTCATTAAAGCATGTTTTAATCAATACTTTAATAAAAAAGGTTAAAAATATTGCGTACCAAAATGCTCTTACTAGCGACACTATTCATTATTTTGTTGTATTACTTTAAGAATTGGATACTGTATAAAGTATTCTCAAAACAGTTTACAGATTTTTTGGATATTCGTTACACAATTTAAGTAATAAGGTATGAAAGTTTTACCAAAATTGATTTCTCACCACAGATGGCGGGCGCTATGATGTAGATAGATACTTATGATGTATGACCGGAACGTCTCAAACCTCAAAGTATTATAAAAACAATATTAATCGTTTTCTAAAATATAATCGTTTGACTCTAAAACAATCAAATCAAAGGAAAATATATAAAAAAAACAACAAAAAATAAAAAAGTCTGATAGGAATAACCGGGATCGATCCGCGGACTCTGGATCAAGTTTCCACAACATTTGCCACTAAGCCAACACGCTCGATGTCTGTAGTAATGAAATAAGGCATGTATTTGTACTGATTTTGAAAAATAGAATGCAAATCGTACCTATTCAAATTTCGAATGTTGTTGTAGCAGTACATTTTAATTTCCTCAGATCCACAGTCAGGAAAGAGGTTTTATGCTTTCTTTTATAGAAACTTATTTGTCCTGTGTCGGGCATACTGGCCAGTACCAGCCGTGGCCAGCACAATAAAAAAAAAGGATTATTAATATTTCACCATTTCACCATGTATTGTTAACAATCATCGTGTTATACTTATATGCATTGCTTACATGGAAGTATATAGTAACTAATGACTGGAACTACATAATTATTGAAAAAGTGTAGTGCGTAGGTACCTACAGATAGTCTGTTTACCTATAAATAGTTCTAAAATATCGCCCAGTGGTACGGAAGCCTACATATGCGAGTCTGACCTGCATTTGACTGTTTTTTTTATGTATGACCGTTTCGTTAATTATTAACCGATTTCGATGATTCTTTTTTTATTCGAAAGGTGGTACTTCCAAGTTGGTCTTTTGAATTTGGTTGAGTTTTGTTGATGATGGGATCCATGAAAAAATGAGGGTGTTCCTTAAAATATGTTAGCACGTGTACTTATGATTTTGGCACAATTTTGGCATCAGTTTCAAAGACTACATTGACATTTTCGTCCCGTTGTATCCATGTTTGGACAATGCAGCTGAAAAAACCGACTTCAATCAATCACCGACAGCCTATCCGATAAGCTATATCGTATAGTGAACTTCACAATTTCAACCAGCCATTGTTCAGCATCAAGAATAAATCAAAAATAAGAGTACGTCTAAAGCCTGACCGGGAATTTGGCAAACCTCGCCATATTGAATGAATGCGTTTCATATAAACCTCTAAGCAGGTTTCTGAAACGCGTCTTAATATTAAGTCAAAGTTGTTGTTTTATTATGAACCTAGCAGTTTCTGCCCGTGACTTCGTCCGCGTGGAATTCGGTTATAGCGTTCCCGTGGGAATTGAACGTTAAACTATAACAAATTATATACTAAAACCTTTCTCTTGAATCACTCTATCTAATAAAAAACCGCGCATTAAAATCCGTTGCGTATTTTTAAAGATCTAAGCATACATAGGGACAGACAGCAGGAAGCGACTTTGTTTTATACTAAGTATGTAGTATGTTGTAGTTTATGTATGATATAAGGCTGGGCGCATATGTTAGGTTTCTGAATGCGGTTTTCAGATTAGGAATTTTGACTATGAATTCCGAACGCCTAGCGTAGAGGTTCGGTTTTTTACATTAGTTTTTTTTTCCGCCAGTACGTAGAGGTCCGCTTTCGTGGTAACGCGTTTCGGACGACGATGACGAATTAGTGGTTCTAAATAAGAATAAATAAAATATATTGGCATAAATTTTCGGGTCCACACATTTTGCAAACGTGTAGAACAGACCGTTAGTGAAAAATACACGTTTACACTAAAAAGCGTTGGCGTGATTCGGACCCTTCTGATATGAAAATTTCCGTCCAACGTGTGCGGCGCGTGGTTCAAACGAAATGTATGGGAAGGGCGCGTTAGACTGGGCGCACACGTCAGGTTTCCGAATGCGGTTTTCACATTAGGGATTGTGACTCGGAATTCCGAACGCCTAGCGCAGGTGTTCGGTTTATTTCATTCGGTTTGTTCCCGTCAGAACGTAGAAGTCCGGTTTCATGGGCTGCGTACCGAATCGCGCTCAGAGCGCTCACAGCTCCTTGCATCCTTTTTCCTCTTGGAGCAGACTTAAAAGAGAAAGAAGGATGCAAGGTGCTGTGAGCGCTTTGAGCGTGATTCGGAACGCAGCCGTGGAAACCCGTCACGCGTGGCAGACTTTTCGAACCGAATGGGTGACGTCATTAAGTTTTTTTTTCGTACGGAAAAAGTCAGAACATGATCGTCATGTTGAACAATTTGTATGAAAAGAGTGCCGTTCGGTTTCCAAATCTGAATTTCTAATCTAAAAACCGCATTCGGAAACCTAACGTATGCGCCCAGCTTTGGACGACGACGACGAATTGATGGCTTTTGCTTTTTTAATGGTTCTAAATAAGAATAAACTTTCGCTCCTCTGCCGCGGATTCGAAACAGCGGTACCGCTGAACATTTGCGATCGTTTGTCCATTATACAAATCCTTGACGCCGCTCACATCTCCGCGTTCAAACCTCTATTTCAGTTCCGCGGCGGATATGTGAACGGCGTGAAAGATGTGTATAAGGACAAACGATGGCAATTAATGTTCAGCGGTACCGTTGTTTCGAATCCGCGGCGGAGGTGTGAAAACAGCCTTAGGTTTCTTGCCGCCAGTGCGTAGAGGTCCGCTTTCGTAGAAATGCGTTTTGGACGACGACGACGAATTGATGCAAACGTGTAGAACAAACCGTTATCAGAAAAATACACGTCTACACTGAACATCGTTGACGCGATTCGAACTCTCCTGATATGAAAATTTCCGAACATGCGCGGTGGTTCAAACAAAATGTATGGGAAAACGGTGCGTTCGGAGTGACGTCATTAGATTTTTTCCGTCCCTCCGAACCTTACGCGCGGCCGACTTTCCGAACCGAATGGGTGACGTCATTAGGTTTTTTTTTTCAGAAGTTTTTTTTACAGAAAAAGTTAGAACTTGTGCGCCATGTTGAATATTTTGTATGAAAAGAGTGCCTTTCGGTTTCCTAATCTGAAAACCGCATTCGGAAACCTAAAGTTTGCGCCCAGCCTTCCGAATCGAATGAGTGACGTCATTAGGTTATTTTTCCGTAGATACGGAAAAAGTCAGAACGTGTGCGCCATGTTGAACCTTTTGTATAAAAAGTGCGCCTTTCGGTTTCCAAATCTGAATTCCTAATATGAAAACTGCAATCGGAAACCTAACGTAGGTAGGTATGCGCCCAGCCTAAATGGCAAATGATTGACTGATGTATCAACGCACAGGCCAAACCACCTGTAGATAACTGAAATTTGGCATGTAGGTTCCTTGAGGAGTGTAGGGGAGCACTTTGAGAGGAATTCCCAAAAATCCCCTGGAGACAGGAAAAAATGGGATTTTTACATTTTAATGTTTACGCGCGTACGAAGTCGCGGGCAACAGCTAGTACTATAATAAAAGAGCAGAACCCGGCATGTCTGTACATAGAAAGAAAAGTTCAAAAAACCGGCCAAGTGCGTGTCGGGCCACGCGCAATGTATAGGGCTCCGAAGTTGACGGACGATGCCCACAGTACATTTCTAAGACTTATTAGCATCTAGCTACCCTGTGGTATGACCTGCCCGCCCGAACGCCCCTGCCGCTCAAGAAAAATCATTGGTTTTTTAATCATCTCATAAGTTAACTTCACACACATCTTTGAATTACTTCGCAGATGCGTGCAGGTTTCCTCACAATGTTTTCCTTCACCGAAAAGCTCAGTGGTAAATTCAAATTGAATTTCGCACATAAGTAAACTTAGAGGTGCAATCCGGAATCGAACCCCCGACCCTCTGCATGAGAGGCGGTAGGTTGAACCACTAGACCACCACGGCTATTGCCTATGCAAATGATTCTATTTCAACAAGAAAATTAACAACAAACATTCCATTTATAATAGATATACAATTATAACTGTTTGAAGAACCAGGAAATTATGTAATTTTCCTGCTGTTGTTCGTTATTTGATGAACTATAAATATTTTTGTTCTTGTCACATCATGGGGTACCTATAGATTTTGCAAAGTACTATTTTATTATTATTTTAAAAATACTGTATTTAAGTGATAAGTTAAAACACTCTGACAGTATCCTATTTGTTTTTGTAAACTTCTTAAATACTTACTTTGAGAATGGTTGTAAATTGCATATAACAGTGTTTAAAAATCCGCCTCTCATGCAGAGGGTCGGGGGTTCGATTCCAGATCGCACCTCTAAGTTTACTTATGTGCAAAATTCAATTTGAATTTACCACTGAGCTTTTTGGTGAAGGAAAACATCGTGAGGAAACCTGCGTGCATCTGCGAAGTAATTCAAAGATGGATGTGAAGTTGGATTCCGTTATAGCGTTCCCGCGGGAATTGAGCGTCAAACTATAACAAATTATATACGAAAACCTTCCTCTTGAAACACTCTATCTATTTAAAAAAACCGCATCAAAATCCGTTGCGTAGTTTTAAAGATCTTAGCATACATAGGGACAAACAGCAGGAAGCGACTTTGTTTTATACTATGTTGTGATTTGGGAAATGTAAAGGTTGGTTGCCCGTGTAATTAACTATTTACATGATGAAGAAGAAGAAGAAAAACATTAATTCATACCACATATGCTATGATGATATTTGCGACAAGTTTTTTTTAGGCGACCTAGATATAAGCCACGAGTATGTCCATAAACCCGTTGTTTTCAACTCAGACACTGTCCTTGAATTTTTATTGCATTGCGAAAATTGACGTGACCTAATAAACCAATTTGGTTCCCCTCCCCACCTGAGGAAGTCCAATTATATCCAGTCAAAACATCCAGACTGTCAATATTCATATTCATTATTCAATCAGTGTCATTTTATGCACATATTTCCAGCAAGGGACGTTTGGAAACCGGGTCAGTCACATTTGTTGTTTTTTAGAGCTTTTTGTTGCTTTTACCCGACTGCGCCAGAAGGAGGGTTATGTTTTTCGAGTGTGTGTATATATGTATATTTCTTTGGCACGCTGTGTAGCCTAAATGGCTGGATGGATTTTAGTTTGCGAGGTGTCGTTAAATTCGTCTTTATCGTGACACTGGGTATATCAAAATTGCAGAAAACAAAATGTCTGACTTTTGGAGGCATTTTAAACGTTTCCAAAAATGTTTTTTTTTGTCATAGCCTATCGAGTGGGGTATCAAAATGAAGGGCTGAATGAATGGATCGTAAATATATATAATATATGTGAAATAGAAAGTTTGTTTTTTACAGTCGGGTTTTATATTTTTCAAAAATCGAGTCTTTTTAAAGCGTCAAATGATCACAAGAAAATGAAATTGATAAAGTCAATCCTTCTTTATAATGCTGATGAGTATTTTGTTAGGTTTACTTTTGAATGAAAAGAAGTGCATGTACATGGGTAGGATGTTCATATATTAGTTTTTTTTGTATATTTACCTATTTGCTCATAATACAAGCTGGAATATTGCTCATTGGAATATTGATCGGATCGGGGACTATATCGAGACTATAGCTCATACACTCGTTCACTCCTCAGGTTGTGCGGAATCCAACGCGAATATATATTTTTTTACAGGTAAATGTTTAGGTCATATTGTATTTGTGCTCGTCATACTAACGCCTAGGAACGCCTCTATCACTCGATATGTAACATGAAGATCTTGCATTATTAGTTCCCGTACAGCGTCCATATTTTGTGGTACAGCCACCGATTTAGGGCAACCTTCTGTAAATTCAGCCTTGAGCATACATCACCCACGAATAAACTCATTGAACTACTGATACACAGTGGTTTTCGATGGTACTTCATCCCCAAAAGTCGAAATGAGCTGCTCGACGAGTTAGTTTTTCAGTTAGCCCACGCCGAAAATCGTAATAAATCATCGCACTATTTTTAAGCGTTAAATCCATGGTGATGCAGACACGAAATTTTCAAAATGACGTCACAATAGAAAAACAATTGACAGCCTCATAAAATAAAAAGTATTCTACAGCCAAAGTTTCATTTTCGAATGGTGTAATTGTTTTTTATATTTTATTCTGTAAGTGGCCGATTCCGGATTCATAAATAGCAACCCTCGTAGTAGCAGTAGTAGTAAAAAATCGGCCAAGTGCGTGTCGGGCCACGCGTAAAGTATAGGGTTCCGAAGTTTACGAAGCCCACAGTACCTTAGACTTATTTAGCATCTTAGCTAGCCCGCCCGACGCCCCTGCCGCTCGAGAAAAATCATTGGTTTTTTTAATCATGTCATAAGTTCGACTATGACTTGTAAATTTGTACAGCCTACTTAGCTGTGATAGTTTTCCTTTCAACTACGTTATATATGCCATAACCGTGTTTTTTTTCAGCCATCCAAATACCACCATTTAGCTGGCAGGGGGGGGGGGGGGGCACGTGACTCTAAGAAAAAAATAGCACTTTAAAGCTTAATATTTCACAAACGCATCACTTGATTAAAAAATGGTTTTCACAAACCCACAATATGTTTTTAAGACATATTCAACGATATGCCGCACCATGGGGTACGCAAAAAAAGAAAATTACATCCCCACTTTACGAGTAGGGGAGGTACACTATTAAAAAAATATATTTCAAAATTTAATTGTACTACTTTGTCAGCGTAACTAAAATGTATATTCATGCCAAATTACAGCTTTCTAGAACTAAGCATCTCCGAGCAATAGTGCGGACAGACAGACGGACGGACGACGGACGGACGGACGGACGGACGGACGGACATGGCAAAACTATAAGGGTTCCTTGTGGACTTTGGAGCCCTAAAAAGGAACGGGGGGTCTAAAGATGTATGGTAGACCACAAAACAGCGATTTTTAGAAATCTTTTCTGTCCGTCTCGCGTCTGTCTGTCTGTTAGAGTTAATCTCCGAAACTACTGAATCGATTTGAATGCAGTTTTCAAGGGTATATATGTATAGCATCATTTGGAGCAACATATAAGCTATGTTTGATTAAAATCGGATTTCGGAAAGAAAAGTTATCGGCAATTTTATATTCCACGCGGACGAAATCGCGGGCAAAAGCTAGTCAATACATATACATAATTTATAATCATCATTTCAGCCGATAGACGTCCACTGCTGAACATAAGCCTCCCCCAAGGCGAGCCACTCAGACCTATCGTGTGCCACTCGCATCCACTGCGTTCCCGGGACCTTTACAAGGTCGTCACTCCATCTTGTTGGAGGCCTACCGACAGCTCGTCTACCGGTTCGCGGACGCCCCTCCAGAACTTTCCGGCTCCATCGGCCATCAGTCCTGCGAGCAATGTGCCCCGCCCACTGCCACTTAAGGTTCGCAATTCTTTGGGCTATGTCGTTAATTTATATAAAAGCTAAAAAAGGAAAATTAACAAAATGATACGTGATATGTAAATACAGAAAATGTTCTAAAAGCTTGTTGTGCATAATATGCTTACAAAAGTATACTTGCATAGTGATAGTTTATTTGTTACAGGAAATATCTACTGCAATATAACAATGAGGTTTACGGTTCGATGCGCGCGATGTATCTTACAATTTGAAATCAATAATTTTCATGCCATTTCCTTGTAGAGGTGGTATCGACGGCCTGACTGAAATCACAATCGGCCATCGAACATAGATTCGTCCATTTTGAACAGCTTTAGCGTCAAATTAAACGTGATAGCGGTTTTATTTCGACGACAACCCATGAAACAAATGACATACCTAATATTTAATTGTTTCAAACTTATCTTCAGCGAACTCATGAGCCTGCCCCTATAGCCCCAAGGGGAGTCAGTAATATGACCGGAATACCGTATAAGGATGACGGACATGCCCAATCTGGTCCTTCGATTGTTATCTATATTTATTTTGGCTGTCTAACAAAGAGTATGACGAAAATTCTAATAAAAGAATGTACGAACGTTTCACCAAACACCTCAACTTTAAAGAAACATTTAATTCTACATACCCTAAAAATTGTTCTTGCCGAGGAAATCATTTCCCGGTTCAGGTTCAAGTTATTTATTCAATTACAAAATACATTTGTGTTTGAAATTTAGGTAGACCTTAACTCTAAAATTCTACAAAAAATGACAAAATGAAGTCAAATAAATAATAAATTATATACGGCGAGGAAAGTGTTCAATTATTATTAGGTAGGTAAGTATGAAATTATAAGATTCGTGAGCGGAAACTAGTGTAATAATCAAATTCTAAGATATTTTATCACACACGTCTTTAGCTGCATGCATCATATAAAATCAACAAACGACTCCATAAAGCATTTAAATCGCGAGCTTACTTACACGCATAATTTCTTACCCCATATTTCGTTTCCCTAAAATGTTCCCTCAATTTGCTACGCAATAACGCGTATTTGTAAGCAATATTTTACCCCTCATAATTTTGCTTGAAACTCGAAGATCTCTTTTTGTGAGGCTTAGATACTAAAATAAATAGATAATGGAAGTTTTATATCTTGTTTGTGTACTGATCTTATGATCTACTCGTAAATACAGAGCATGATGAATAATGTCAAACGTTTCAGTTAGGCTGAAAAAATAACGAAAGTTTTCTTTGTTACACCATTTTCTTTTGAGTGCGATAATTTTAAGGGTTTCCAGGTCTAATTCATTCATCATCATCATCATCATTTCAGCCGAAGGACGTCCACTGTTGGACATAGGCCTCTCCCAAGGCATGCCACTCAGACCGGTCCTGTGCTACTTGCTTCCACCGGTTTCCCGCGACATTCACGAGGTCGTCGCTCCATCTTGTTGGAGGCCTACCGACAGCTCGTCTCCCGGTTCGCGGGCGCCACTTGAGAACTTTCCGGCCCCACCGGCCATCAGTCCTGCGAGCAATGTGCCCCGCCCACTGCCACTTAAGGCTCGCAATTCTTCGGGCTATGTCGGTGACCCTAGTTCTACTGCGGATATCCTCATTTCTGATTCTATCACGCAGAGAAACCCCGAGCATAGCCCTCTCCATAAGTCTCTAATTAAGTTAATTTCTAAAGTTTTTTTAAACACAAGTTCTTTACTTTACTACTAAACTATATTGAATTAATCATTTACTACTCTTTATCCCGGAAAAAAGCATAATTCCGGCGGGAACGCGATAATAGAATTCCACGCGGGCGAAGTTGCGGGCAAAAGCTAGTTTGAAATAATTATATTAATTATTGTGAGTGATTTTTTTTAACACAGTTTCTCAAATAGTAAACATTTCGATACCTGTTTTTTTAGCATGCGAGAAGTTTGTTTCCGAACGAGCAGTTTTTATTTTTTGACACGTAAAGTTTTTTGAACTTCATACTGTTCGTTAATTACTTTATTCTATTTCTTTCGCAAATGTATTATAAAATGTCGTTTGATACACGTGTGAAATTTTTCATTTTCTCTCGTCCGTAATGTTAAACGATCGCTTTCGCAGGCGCCAACATAACAAGGACTCGTGATAAAATGACAAACTTTTCGCACTTGCATCAAATTTTTATTATTATTATTACTTATTTTATGGTAATGAAGTAGATTTCACTGTGTTATTCTAATGTTAAAACTAGTTCGCATGTAAATTTCATACAAATCAGCTAATTGGCTAGGTGCCTAGTTAAGTTTACCCACGTGTAGGGTAACGAACCGGATATTAAAGTAATAAGTACACTTGGACCTATATTTACAGAGGTTTGGCAAATATACCAAGTGCCAATTAACGTGGCACTTACCCTAGCTTTAAATTTAGTAGTAGGGTAAGTATTTTCAAAATAAATGTGGTTCGTTCAAATTTATTTCACCAAAATCCTTCTAAACAAATAATGTAAGTGCGAAAGCAACTCTGTATGTCTGTTTGTCTCAAAAAAAAAATACAAAATTCAATCATTTATTCAGCAAATTGGCCACATAGGGGAACTTTTACACGTCAGAAAAGAATTTACTAGCGCTTCCTAGACCCATTGCTTGAGAAGAAGCGCCGCAACAAACTCAAGCAGAAGGCCTTTTTTCAATATTTACACATAGTTATAACATTTACATTACATGTATAAAATATACATATAGGTACGTACTACAATTACATTGAAGGGATGTATAGTCCCTAACTTAAACTTAAATCTAAGATCTTAGAGATGTATAGTCTCCAAGGGTCCAGAAAAAAAAATATTATGGAGATGGCCTCCATTGTCAAATAAATATAAATTCCATAGATGTCGACAGTCTCAAAATGTCAATAAATAATGAAATACATCATGTACCCATGTGTGTCTGTTACCCTCTTCAGGCTTCCGCCACTGGATCGATTTAGATGAAAATGGCATGGAGATAGTTCGAAAGCCGCGAAAAGGCATGCTAATTTTTATCTCGGAAAAACGCAGTTCCCGCGGGAACGCGTTGACCGAATTCCACGAGGGAAAAAGGGATAAAAAGTAGCCTATGTCCTTTCCCGGGACTCCAACTATCTCCATACTAAATTTCATCTCAATCGGTCCAGCGGTTGAAGCGTGAAGAGGTAAGTAACAGACAGATAGACAGACAGAATTACTTTCGCATTTATAATATTTTAGTATGGATATTATAAGCGCATTTAAAGTATAAAATTCTAATACTTACCTACTACATATTTATTTAATTTTAATTTTTTCTTGAACTAAAACACTGTCTTTCCCCTGCTGTACAGTCGAGTTCGCCAATATAAACACACTTTTGCACCTCACCACGTTATAATAAGGTCCAAAAGTGTACACATATTAATGAACTCGACTGTACCTATATAAGCCTGGCATGGTTTTACAGACCCCCATCAATCTTGCTAAGCCTGCCACCCTGCTTCGCTTCATTCTTTGTAATCCGCTCCATAGCTCAATAGCTCAGTTCAAAAACAAACTTAATACAACGGGGAACTCTATAGACACTTAATTCTTTTATTAAAGTCAGCGTCGTGTTTCTTGATTAACTAGCTTAAATCTACAGTGGCTTTGGAAGGTTGTTCAATTTATAGAAAAATTATAAATTGGTTGCTTTGCCTCGTGAAATCAAATCAAATCAAATTAATCATTTATTCAGCAAATTGGCACTTTTACATTACACGTCAAAAATGAATGAGTCTTACGGCAAGACACAACTCGCCTATCGTCGAAATGAACGCCCAAGGGCCCTTAATCAGAGACTCGATAAGACGTCGCTTCGTGGCACGACACGATGCGACGTCATGCGACGTTGCGGCGTATAGTAGCGTCGTGGAAATCTACGACGTCGTATGTAGTAAATGTCTGGGAAAACTCATTTAAGCTATTTTACTTGTTTTTTTTTTTGGAGAGGATCGGGCAGTGAAAAAAGCGTATATAGGTCGTCCGACTGGACGTCGCCCAGTGGGGCGACCTAGATGTCGCTGGAGGGACGTCGTCGAAGCGGACCTGCGGAGCCACCAAGTCAGCAGCTGGCAGGAGGTGGCGCAGGACAGGACACAGTGGCGAGAGCTCGTTTCGGAGGCCAAGATCCATTTTGGGTCGCTGAGCCAGCGTAGTTAGTTAGTTAGTTGCACTGCATTGCAGTTTGGCGAAACATTTAAAGTGTAAAAATATGTCATTTTTCTTAAATAAATAAAAAAAAAATCATTTTTTAATTTAATTAATAAAAAAATAGAACCGACTTCAAACTCCGACAGCCTGTGAAGTCGGTGTCAAGTGAACCGCCCCAAAGCTTGTAGTATACGATGGGATCCTATGTGATCCACCGATACTAACTTACTTGCAGGGGTGGGTTCTTTAGGTGCCAGAGGGTTGATATGGTGCTTACTAAATAAAACCAGCAGTACGAGCAACACTGTAATGTACACCACAAACAAATCAAGAGCATGAAACTAGGCACACGCGAATATAGTAAGACCACAAGGAGACGAGCGGGATGATCGAGCACAGGGGATGGAGCTGGAGGTGCAGGTATCTTCATGCACCATACGAACAAAGCAGGGGGGACGTAGCCACGACGGAACTGCCACCGGTACCAAGACGTGCTGGCGTAATACTTTCGCTCCGACACTCATGAGGCGACGAACTTGTCGGCGTTCCAACCAAAACTTCGTAGAGCTCCACAGGGCTTCGAATAGAGCGTCTTTCGAGCGTCGGCGTCTCCACGTCACGACGCGTCGGCTCCCCTCTCCTGACTGTCTCTGCATTGGCGCGCGTTTATTATCGCGTCTCTCGCTTTCTCTTTCTCGCCCGTTACTTTTCGTCTCGCGTCTCGCTCCCGCGTTTGAGCAGGTCGGCGTCCATGCCAACTCGTGCACTGAACTGTTGCTGGAGTCGATAGTGTCCCGATGGAGAAATAGATGGCGCCACATACACTACATTATCCCTCCAATTAATTAATGAAAAAAAAACAATAAAAAAAAAGACTGAAGAGGCTCTATGAATGAGAAGTTATACAATTTCAAGTATAAGAAATACCAGCAAACTAAAACTATAATCCGAAATGACAATCATTTATCTAGACTTTCTTGTCGTTAGACTAATTATCTAAGTTGCTAACCAATAAAAAAAAGGAGAACAATACAGATTGTCTACTTAACTATACCTACGTAAACAAAACTACATGTAATAAACATACACGGAATCAGATCAAGTCAACTACTACAATCAGGCTTTCAAAGTACAAAAGCAATCCTACATTACTTAGCATAAAAAGATCGTCACATTGAAATAACATAGTCTAGGTGTTCTAATATGAATAGTCTGCAATTGAGCAGAAACCAGCAGTAATATCACCAGGAATTTTACAGTCACGAATAGAAACATTCTACTAGGCAAATGTACGACGTATTTACAGATATTTACAGTTAATAGAGATTATATTTACAGATATCTACATTATATACAGTGCATATTTACATTAGCTTAACCTACGACCTACGTCAAATCAGACGGATAAATAATTAACCTGAACCAGTTAAATTAGTTTTAAACATCTAGCATGAAATCCAACAACAACCTTATCACAAAACAAGCTAGTTTCCAAAACAAATTCTCACGAAAATTATACTAACATAATCTACCAACCATTTTACACACTACCTACACTGACCAAAAGAAGTGTCAACAAAGCTCTAATAACGCTCATAAAAGCAATGAAAAGGTTACCTATTCAGGTACTAAATTACAAACTTAACAGCTAAACTGGTGACATTACTGTTAAATGGAACGCGACTAAATAAATCACAACAAAATGTAACCAACGGTGTTACGTTGACTTATAGCTAATATTTGTGCAATATACATATATACAGTTATGTACACTATAATACATTTATACAGGAAGAAAGGAAGGCACTCTGATTAGAGCGAAGAAAGAGTTGCGGGACCTAGGTTGGACCCGACTTGGTACTGTAAAAACCGGTTGGATGCTCCCTGGCGAGTCCAGGTTCAAAGGCTGCCTTATGGGATAGAGCTGACCAAGCCTCCCTTGTAATGAGCGGTGGTCAGTTCACTAACCCATGGCATGTAAGGTGACTCTAAGTTACAAAAATTAATGGCAGCCGGCCACAGTGGAATATCTCGAAAATAAAAATGGTGAATTTACGTGTAGGTGTATCTACTGATTGGCAATGCAATTCCGCTCGAGCAGGGTGAGTTACTGTGTCAATAGGTGGTGGTGTGTGTGATGTGTCTGTGAAGTGTGTGTGTGTGCCGATGTGAAAATAACCTCAACCTCACGAGGTTCCTATACTAAATATCTTAAAACTACATTTGTTAACTATGTATCACAAGGTATGACCCCATGGCCAACTTCTAATATTTACAACGTTACTAGTACATACTGGATCAACTCTTTACAAATTTTATGTGATTATAGCAAGTTACCTACCCTAATTTTGTGAGAGTATGTGTCAGGTCAGTAGTATTCAATGGGTACTAAGTCTAATGTTAGCGACGAGTACGTGTGAAAAGTTAGAGGAATTTCACTTGTCTGCGTGAAAATACTCAATGGAAACGGGTAACTATTTATCGTCTTTGGAACATAGTACGTCACCGTAAAACTATATTAAGCTAATAGAATAGAACTTTCACACTGTCGTCTCTCGTTGCCACTTTCATTCATCACGCTTACTAAAAAAAAATATATGAGGGAATACTATGAGGCGGGCATGCCCTGATATGAAGTACTATGCTCGAGAGACTATGGGAACTGAATATATGAAAGCTATATCGTGTCATAAGTACATACTTCTCACAAGATTAATCTTTAAATATATCATTAACATGATACAGACCCACTGGAGTCCTAAGTGAGCCGATAAAGGGTCTTCATGAGTTTTACGGATGAGATCATGCCTTTGTTCTGCAGGAATCACTCTTTTCCACTCATAAGGTTTAGCAAGTGCAAACTTTGCTTTAGAATACCTGTACAAAATGTCGTTTTCTAATGCATAGTTTGTGAACTTGGTTGGAGTATTACGAACACCATTTACAATCTTGTTATACCAATCGTCTCGAGTTACATTTGTAGTACTTATGAGAGAGCCCACCTGTATCCTGGACAAAGCGTCGGGTACAGTGTGTAGTTTACCTTTTTTATGGATTACTTCAAAATCGAATTGAAGAAGTCTGGTAGACCAACGTGCGAGTCTGCCAGTGGGATTCTCTAGCTTGTACAACCATTTCAGACATTCGTGATCTGTGACTACTTTAAAATGTGTTCCTTCAATATAGTGTCTAAAATGGGTGACAGACTCTACGATACCTAATAACTCTCTCTCAGTAGTGCTGTAAGCTGTTTCAGCTTTGGTCAATGTCCTAGAAAAATACGCTACTGGGTGGTCGCGACCTTCTTCGTCCTTCTGGACCAGGGCGCAGCCGATTCCGTAGGCGCTGGCGTCTGTGTGCAGGAAGAAGGGCTTCTCGAAGTCTGGGACTTGAAGAACCGGAGCTGAAGTGAGCGCGTCCTTCAGGCTCTGGAACGCTGACTCTGCCTCGCTGGACCACGCGAACTGCTCCTTCGGGCTGGTCAGCTTGGTGAGAGGTCTTGCCATTTCTGAAAAGTTTTCAATAAACCTTCTGTAGTATGATGCCAAACCAAGAAAACTTCTGACCTCTTTAATGTTTTTGGGGGTCGGAAAATTAGTGATGGACTCAACCTTACTAGGGTCGGTAGCTAAGCCTTTGTCGGAGACCATGTATCCTAGATACTTTAACTCGGATTTGCAAAATTCGCACTTGGACATATTGACGGATAGGTTAGCGGACTTTAATTTGTTAGATACTTTCTCTAGAGATGCGATATGACTTTCAAAATCTCTATTTACAATAATTAAGTCATCCAAGTATGAGAATACTTTCGCATACAACTCTGCATCTGTGCCAAATAATGTGTCAACTAACTTCTGCAGGGTTTGAGCTGCATTAGATAAACCGAAGGGGACTACGGTGAATTGAAGAAGACCTCTGCCTTGTGTTATAATAGCGGTCTTTTCTTTACTACACTCTGCTAAGGGTAATTGCAAAAAGGCTTGGCTCAGATCTATAGAAGATATGAACTTCGCTTCCTTAAGGCTGTCAAGGATGTCATCAACTCTTGGTAGAGGATAACTATTCTTTTTGGTAACCGAATTCAACTTACGGCTGTCAATACAAAGTCGAAACCCACCGTTCGCCTTTTGTACTAACACTACAGGAGACGCCCACGGGCTGGTCGACTCCTCCAACACTCCAAGCTTTAACATCTTGTCCAATTCCTCGTTGATAATTTTCTGGCGTGCTGGGCTGGCTCTGTAAAATCTTTGTTTAATGGGCTCGCCCGTCGTTTCGATTTTATACTCTACTAAATTCGTTCGTCCTAACCCATTCTTTTCAAAAGAAATCGAATCAAATTTCTTAATAACCTCATCCAGCTTCATTTGCTGATCAGGAGACAACACTTTCTGTTTGGAATGTGTTGTTGTCGCCTTAACTGGCACTGAACTAGGAGTCTCTACATGCGTTTCAGTCTGGCAAGGGACGTTATTTACAATAGGTTTCATATTTACATTATTATTTACAGAACTATTTACAGGACTGGTAGCATGTAGCAAGCCAATTCTACCTACATTTGGAGACTCATTTTTGAAAGAAACACAGCCTTCAATTTTGTCTAATAATCCAGACTTTTCCCAGAATTCTATACCAAGAATAAAATCTTCCGACAAATCTGGCACAATATCAAAATTCAATTCGGAAATGCACTTATCAACTTCAATTGGCAAACGAATACGGCCGACAATTGAACTACCTATACCATTTGCTGAAGTAGCCGTCTTGTGTGGGGAACGCGTCATTTTGAAACCTGCATCTACAAATTGTTTGTGACTATTGTTACCCAAGATGTTCAAGTCTGCGCCAGAATCTAACAAACCTACGTATTTTTTATTCCCTACAGAAAAATCTACTACTGGACGTCTCTTAATACCTATGGGGATACGCACCGGAGCAACATTACAACTCTTAAAAAAGTTTTCAATATATACTAACCAGGATTTCCATTCTACGTCCGATGTCGCCGGTGCGGGTACTCGTTTTTTGAGTTGCTAGGAGTTTGTCGATTGCGCTGCGTTGCTGCCTCGGGCTTCTTTTTCGCGTCGCGGGTGTTCGGAGCTGTGATGGCTGCGGCTGTACTGGTCGTGACTGGTTGGATGTCCACAGCATTCACAGGTGCTGCTGAAATGTTTTTAAAAAAACTTTTTGATTTCCGAGTAGAACAACGCGGGCAGGTTCTCAAAGTCACATCTAATGTGCCACATTGAAAGCAAACTAATCTAGAGATATTTGGGCACTGTTTATAAAAATGCCCTCTGCCTTCGCATTTAAAGCAGACGGGTTGTGTTTTTACATCTATTGTATTTACATGAGAATTTGAGCAAGAGGCTATGCATTGAGGATTATACTCAATGGCTTTTGGTTGGCAACTAGCATTTGCCAGGGAGGGACTATATACAGGGTGGGGGTTATAAACAGTTTCTGGGCTCGCATGGGTTGGTACTCGAGTAGACTTGTCAAATGAATCTATATTCTTTCCTATAGCCAAAAGACTTTCGATAGAATTCACCGAGCCATAAATAATCGCTGGCAAATATTTTGGCAGCATATTATGTTTAATTATCTCGAACAGCTCAATTTCAGTAATGCTGCCTGATATTTTATTGGCTACGAAGCGCATTTGCGAGGTGAACTCTAACAATGACTGTGTTTCATTTTGTTTAGTGTTACGGAGCCTATTAACCATTGCATACACATAATCAGTTGGTTCGAAGTATTCTATCAAAGTGTGCTTTAATTGGAACCAAGAACCGAATCTATTCCTATTCACACGGAACCACGCAAGTGCTGGCTCTTGCAAGAGATCGTGAAAGTTGGCTAACAGCAGCGTCTCTGGGATGCCGCGGGCCGCAAATAATTCTTCAACCGAAAATATAAATTCTCTAACATCCGATGAGCCATTGAATTTCAAATTCCACGAGAGTAACCCACACTTGCTTAAGAAATGCGGTCTTTGGTCGCTGTCGTTTTCGTGCCAACTATCCAAAGTAATCAAATTATTATTACCTGGATCGTCCACTGCTGTAGAATTTTGTCGCGGTGGAGCACCGAAGGTTTCCTCGAGGCTGTCCATGTCATGCTACTTACCAAAATTCGCCGCTAGAAAACAATAGGTTAGTACCTATGGACAACACGCAAGTCCGAACTTTGCACAACAATAATAGCAACTCTCACTGTGGCACTAACAGCACACTGAGTTTCATTATATCAAAATACCACAAAATTACGCGTTCACAACAAAATCAACACCAAATGCACATAATAACAAATTAATTCGAACACGAAACGTCCCGCTAACATTTGGCATGACGCATGACACTTTAAACGTCATTCAACAAGAACGTCAAATCGAACTAACATTGACCGAAAATGGCGGCGTGGCGTGCCTCACTAAAACATAAATGGCCGCGGATTGAAATAACGAACTATATACACTGACCACTTAAAACTTATATGTTACACTGTACAAATTTTAATAACTACACTCACACTGTACAAATTTTTACGAACTATATGATACACTGTACATTTACACTTGTTACAAAAACACAACACTGCACAAAATTATTACGCAACTCGGCAGAACTATTGCATCATGTCGAACCTCTTGCACTTTGGGCGCCAATGTAGTATACGATGGGATCCTATGTGATCCACCGATACTAACTTACTTGCAGGGGTGGGTTCTTTAGGTGCCAGAGGGTTGATATGGTGCTTACTAAATAAAACCAGCAGTACGAGCAACACTGTAATGTACACCACAAACAAATCAAGAGCATGAAACTAGGCACACGCGAATATAGTAAGACCACAAGGAGACGAGCGGGATGATCGAGCACAGGGGATGGAGCTGGAGGTGCAGGTATCTTCATGCACCATACGAACAAAGCAGGGGGGACGTAGCCACGACGGAACTGCCACCGGTACCAAGACGTGCTGGCGTAATACTTTCGCTCCGACACTCATGAGGCGACGAACTTGTCGGCGTTCCAACCAAAACTTCGTAGAGCTCCACAGGGCTTCGAATAGAGCGTCCTTCGAGCGTCGGCGTCTCCACGTCACGACGCGTCGGCTCCCCTCTCCTGACTGTCTCTGCATTGGCGCGCGTTTATTATCGCGTCTCTCGCTTTCTCTTTCTCGCCCGTTACTTTTCGTCTCGCGTCTCGCTCCCGCGTTTGAGCAGGTCGGCGTCCATGCCAACTCGTGCACTGAACTGTTGCTGGAGTCGATAGTGTCCCGATGGAGAAATAGATGGCGCCACATACACTACAAGCTATGACTATCTTATAGTGAACTTGACACCAACTTCACAGGCTGTCGGAGTTTGAAGTCGGTTCTATTTTTTTATTTAAAAAATTTTTCGGCTATAGTTTCCAAACATGTGTACGATGGGACGTAATTCTCACTGTAGTCTTTGAAATTGATGCCAAAATCATACACATGCTAACAAATTTCGAGGAGTTCCCTCGTTTTGTCATGGATCCCATCATCAGAACTAAACCAAATTATTAAAAGGGTTCAAGTTGGAGGTACACCTTTCAATTAAAAAAAGAATCATCGAAATCGGTTCACAATTGACGGAGATGCGTGGTCATACATAAAAAAAAAATATACGCGTCGAATTGAGAACCTCCTCCTTTTTTTTTCGTCGGTTGAAAAAAAAAAGTTAATTAGCTATTTTAAACTACGCAAAGCTCTGTCGCGCGTGTGGGTATTAAAATACGTAAATAAATGATACATTTACTTAATACCCATATAACAAGTTGACATCGATACAAATCCATTTTGCGCGGTACTGCCGGATATATCCTGTGTGATTAAAATTTCATCAATCGAGGGTCGAGGCATATTCCATCCACGATTCGTATTTAAGCCATCTATGATTGGAAACGGATGACATCGGACATTGGAGATTTTTAACCGTTAAAACTAGTAAAAAGTACCTATATTGACTGGATGAAATAGAAGTATTATAAGTAGGACCGGGAGAGAGTGACAAAGAATTCCGAATCATTTGTACAGTCGAGTTCATTAAAATGTGTACACTTTTGGACCTTATTACAACGTGGTAAGGTGCAAAAGCGTGTATATATTGGCGAACTCGACTGTACCAGGCTGGCGACTCTACAGGGGTTAATTACTAACACACCTATATTTTTAATCATTACCGGATTTTTCCCGTAAATAGGTAAATATTATATCTTGGGATTTTTCACAGAAATTGACCTAGCCCCAAACTAAGCAAAGCTTGTACTATGGGTGCTAGACAACGATATAAATACTTATATAGAGAAATACATAGGTACATATAATTATAAATAGGCTAACCATCCATGACTCGAGTACAAACATTCGTGTTCATCGCATAAAGTTTGTCCCGAGCGGGACTCGAACCCGCGACCATCGGAACAGAAGGCAGAGTCACTACCAACTGGACCAGTCTACTACTTGTATTTTTTTAAAGCTAGTTTTCCAATACCTATCTACTGCGTTTTGGATTTGCAGGCATGTCAAACCAGTATTTTCCGGAAAAACCGGTATTTATGCATTTTGCGTCAAAGCCGATGGCTGACGAAAGCGAATTCGTTTCAGTTCCAATACCTACCTTTTTGCGAGTGACTATTTTGGTGTTTAGGTTTATCTGTGTTCTGTGGGTTTGAAAACCCCGCCTGTCAGACGCCATGGGGCTTCGAAGTGAGATAGGTAAAGTAGCGTTAGGTCGGTATCATTTGAAAAAATCATGAGAATGTTAGATTTAGCACGTAAAAGAAAAGCATTACACCTAAAACGAGTTCATGAAAATCGCGTATTTACCTATTACTTAGGTACACGTATGTACTTGTCATTGTTATTTAAGCAATAGGTACTCATTGGAAAAGATAAGTACCTTAAACGTTTTCATGCAAACCTATTATTAGGTTAAGCTTGCTTATTAAATTTAATTAAGTTGTGAAACTGCAGTAGGTATAATTATTTCAGATAATTCAAAGCTACTGCAGCAGTCTCACAACTTAATAGCGTTTGAAGCGCCTACTATAATGAAGTTAGCAATTTGCATGCGAATAGCAACACCTTGCCATTGGTGTTTGTACAGGCGCTGCACAAAGTTAGATCGCCTCAAAGACCTCGCCTCTCCACAAACACTGTTCTGACTTAACAAAAGACTGAGATGAGGCCATTAGTTAAATGTTCAAAAGTGTCTCACCGTACTTCTAGTGTTACACATAGTTTAGTTAATTGGTTGAATCCGCGTCGTCCCATCCTTGCCATGGCGCTGGGCGATACATAAATTGCAAAACTCAAGTCGTATAGAATAATACCTACGTCGCGTCTGTCCCAAGTGTAATGTTGCTGTTTCTCATGTACTTAGAGCTAGTATTTAGGTTTTAATCTATCTAACACTTGGCTCGACAACGCACCATACACGCGACCATCGCCGCCGGCAGCCGGAGGGAACTGTCCCCACGCCCGTCCCACTCTGCCGGTCGTGACGTATGCGCACGAGACAAAGATAGCATTAGTCAATACACTACATCCCTTATTTGTTTTAATGAAACTTTACTGATTCTTAAACATAGAAAATAAATATAAATGTGTTGACACCTGAGTGAGAATCAATAGCATGAAACTAAACAATTCTTAAATTTAACTTTATTGTGTAGAAGTACACGAGTACACGAGCAAATGATCCTTTAAAGATTTAGCAAGGATCACTTTCCGAATATTGGTTTCCTTATTTTCTCCAATCTTCTTTAGACGTAATTCATTGCTTGTGAAAACGTAATGTACCTATCGCATCATTGCACATTTCTAGATTCTACTTATTGTGCCTACTGTATATATGTACTACAGTATGTGTATCCGGTAATTCCCAATAATTTTCCTTTTACTACACCTTTCCATTTTCCTCCGTAAATCGGTCTCCACTCGTATATCTTATATCCCTATCCTCCTTGTTTTCTTAAATTTCAGTTATGATTGGTAAAACTTCCGTTTGTTATAGAATAATTCAGGCGGAGCTTTTTCGTAACGTAAATAACCAGGTACTTTCCAGATCGTATTTTTCAGTCTGGTTGATTTTTATATTTTCATCTTCTTCAAAGTGATCCTAAACTTCCTTCAGAGATACCCTGGACTAGTTGTGATTAGAGCACACGCACGATTTCGATTAAGGTCCAAATAATACATTCAGGCCCTTTTTCATTGTCAGTAAGAACTATAGCAAAATTCCTGATACCATCAAAAATAAACTGTGTTTTTTTTTTGGAAATTTAAATGTAGCCTAAACACCACCTTAAAACACTTTTACTTGAGAAATGTTACGAGTCAACTATTTTCTGAACGATACAGAAATTTTATATCTATGTTTTATGTTTTCTCTTAATGATTTTTTGATTTAATTGTAACCTATAAACACAAATAAAACAGAAATTAACAAAGACTTATGCATAAATATTGGCTAAGTAACAATAAAAATAATATATTTCTCTTTATGGATTTTAGCCAACCAATTCTTTTATGTATTTTGTTTTAATTATTTATAAGTATTTGTATATCATGTGATATTTAATCAAATGGACCACTCTGGATTGATGGTACTTCTTTGTCTTCAGTAGTACTTACTAGATATTTACGTTATACGTTTATTTTATTTAGTTATGAATGAAATATACATAGCTAAAAGTAGAATACACAATACATTATTCAGGTAAATTATGGTACTAAGATGAATTTTTCGTGTCCAAACCGGGTTCATGTTGCAAACTGCTTCTTGAATTTAGGACCTTTATGCAATAAATATGATGGAATAAAAATGTATGATTTCATATGATATCAAGGGATTTGAAGGGCTTGCGATCAGTTCTAATCTCTTGCCATAAAATAATATTTGAATCGGTTTCATTGTCCAAATCAGTGCGAAACATTTTTTCCGTTTAGCAGAAGCGTCTCTTGGCCATATGCTATTCGGGCCCTATATCGGTCTTCCTGAGCTAGAACCTCTCCCAGTTCTACCGGTATAGCGTCTGGAATTAAGATTGTGCGTTCATGATACTGAGTTGGGATATTTATTACAGCAGGTTATAAGGTCCTTTTTTAGAGGTATGTGAATCCTCCTGTAAGGCTATTGATATGATGGTTACATTATCATCTATTCGGAAATGTACGTTTATCTTTGTTCGTATGTGTAGGTATGTGTATCTTTGAAATTTGGTTTATTTTATAATTTGTTAATTGACCGAGCTTCGCGGCTGTGTCTCGTCAACTTCGGCAAAATACTTTTGTGTCCGGATTTCAGGATTTTGTTTGTTCTCCTCTACAAGTCGCATTTATCAACTGATTCTTGCAAAATTTTGTGGGTAGCTTCGAAGACTAAATAGTTTTTTTTTTGTAGTTGCACTAGTTTATATTTAGTAACTTATATTGAGTCAGACGTTGAGTGTTCCCCGTTCCATGGTGCTTATTTTACTTTGTATCTTCAGAGATAGCGTATACGTTTAACGCATATTGTAGCTTCGTTTCCATTCCCCTTCTTTTTTTTCTCTTTCGGGCTGCAATTCGTAAACTTTGCATTTTGTAAACGCAAAGTAAGTAGTCGTTGAGATTTGGCAGAATAGTCAGGAATACATCAAGACCTAGTGACTGACGTTTGCTCCGGGAATGTTATAGTACGCTTCTTGTAGTCAAATCAATCGACTCCGAGGTGTAACAGGTTCGCGTGCTCTTTTCTCAGTGTCTGTAATGTTTTCTACCAGGTAATTAGTAATGCCAGGCTTACACCGATTGACGTCTCGGTCAAACTTGTCCAAGACCAGTTGTGCTGAAGTTGACATATCTACTTTATAACGGTTGCAGGGCGCCCTAATTGGGCGCAGCCAATTTAATGACCCAATTAGTAAATTGGTTAGTGTCTCCGAGTTCATGTTATGTTAAATAACAAATATCATATCAATTAAGTGATCAGCGTTGCGCTGCTTATTTATTCAATAATAATTATGTACTTATTTAGTCAAATAGGTAGTGAAATAGTTCAATTGAAATTGAAATAAGTAAGTATGTAATTTTAATAATTTTAATATATATATTGTACTAAGATCAATGAAATGTACAACTAAAATTCGGTTATTTAGTCAAATAGTAGCTGTCAATTTATTGACCAGATTGACTGCTAATCTGCTGAGATGTCAATTGAATGACCATGTTAATATTCTGCCGAGAAAACGTTTCACATGATCCCAATTGAATGATCAGATTGATAATCTGCTGATAAAACATTTGATATGTCAATTGAATGACCAGATTCGTGATCTGCTGATGTCGATTGAACGACCAGATTGATAATCTGCTAATAAATCATTTCATATGTCAATTGAATGACCAGATTCGTGATCTGCTGATGTCGATTGAACGACCAGATTGGTAATCTGCTGAGAAATCATTTCATATGTCAATTGAATGACCAGATTCGTGATCTGCTGATGTCGATTGAACGACCAGATTGATAATCTGCTGAGAAATCATTTCATATGTCAATTGAATGACCAGATTCGTGATCTGCTGATGTCGATTGAACGACCAGATTGGTAATCTGCTGAGAAATCAATCATATGTCAATTGAATGACCAGATTCGTGATCTGCTGATGTCGATTGAACGACCAGATTGATAATCTGCTGAGAAATCATTTCATATGTCAATTGAATGACCAGATTCGTGATCTGCTGATGTCGATTGAACGACCAGATTGGTAATCTGCTGAGAAATCAATCATATGTCAATTGAATGACCAGATTCGTGATCTGCTGATGTCGATTGAACGACCAGATTGATAATCTGCTGAGAAATCATTTCATATGTCAATTGAATGACCAGATTCGTGATCTGCTGATGTCGATTGAACGACCAGATTGGTAATCTGCTGAGAAATCATTTCATATGTCAATTGAATGACCCAGATCGATGATCTGCTTATGTCAATTGAATGACCCAGATCGGCGATCTGCTTATGTCAATTGAATGACCCAGATCGGTGATCTGCTTATGTCAATTGAATGACCCAGATCGGTGATCTGCTTATGTCAATTGAATGACCCAGATCGGTGATCTGCTTGAATGCCGGGCCTTTATTTATTTAGTATATGAACCAAACATCGTACTATAGGGCAGGTTAACCAACTTATCTAAAATGCGTAAGTCATAAGCCAAAGCAGTTTCCACTCATTACTAAATACCTTATAGATAGGTATATATTGTCATCGCTCAAACAACATATTTATATGTAATGTGATTTTACGTCTAATTTACGTGATAATGTCTTATAAATCGATGAACGCCGGCTGCTCGCACAAAAACATGACGCAATATGGTGCAAGCGAGAGCGCGGAACGAGCGATAGAGAGGCACGATCTTATTTGTTTTAATGAATCGATCGGCCTAAGCGTGACGTTATTACGTAAAATTATCATCCGTAGACTGACTTTATAGACAACCAATGTTTTCCAAAAGTAAATCAATTTAACAGAGTATCTCTGTTTCACGTCTGCTTTATTGTATGCTTATTGTAAACTTCTCATTGTTCAATATAATGTCAATTTAATGACCACTTTCCCGTATTCTTATAGGTAAATAATATTCTCCCTTTCCATAATAAAACTGTTGATTGAACAACCAGATTTCTTTCAATCTGCTTATCTTCTGCATTACCTAATAAGGTAATGCACAATACAAAAGGCTAGGTAGGTATGTAAATCGGTACATATGTTGGGTACAGGCCAAGCAGTATTAAACCTGTTGTCCCCTGACTCCGATATTATTTAATTTTTTAAACTCACTAGATTCTACCTATAGTGTACCTTATCAGTAGATTTTTCAAGTAACAAATCCCACGTTTTCTTAATTGATTCTTACGTGGGTACTCTAACTTCGTAACTTACGTAAAATAATGACTAAACAATAACCTTTAATCGCAGGTACGTAAATGCGTCATATGATGCGGGTAGGTAGATTTTAACCAATTCATGCGTTGTATTGTATCGTATGCTTGTCTAAGAGCATCCTAGGAGCACACTTCAGGTAGAATAATTTCCCCGATAGTTAATACATCCGGCCGGCCGGATTGGTCCAGTTGGTAGTGACCCTGCCTTCTGTTCCGACGGTCGCGGGTTCGAGTCCCGCTCGGGGCAAACTTTGTGTGGTGAACACGAATGTTTGTACTCGAGTCATGGATGTTTAGTATTTATACATATATGTATGTATTTCTGTCACAGTACGTAAGTGTGTGACAGTATTTATATCGTTGTCTAGCACCCATAGTACAAGCTTTGCTTAGTTTGGGGCTAGGTCAATATGTGTGTGAAATGTCCCAAGATATTTATTTATTTATTTATCTGTCAAGGGTTGTGTTTTGGATGTAATAATATACATACTTATTCTTAGATGTCTTCAATATTTTTACTAATTGTAAGCTATTCTTAAAACAGTTACTTAGTACGAAAATACCTGTCGGTTGTAAAGATATTTCACGTTCATTCATTAGACTCAATTCACCCCGACCCCGACTGATCATTTTCGATTGATAGTGTAATTTATCATTTATAATGATAATCTAGTTCTTTAGTATTATCTTACATACGCAGAAGAAATGCATTCGAATGATTTAAACGATAAGTATTTCCCGGAAGCCCCGGGTATTTTGTTATTTAAATGAAAATAGGATATTCACAACCGTTGCGTTGCAGATATTTCATATTTGTGTTTTAAATACAGGTAAGAAACTACAAATGTATGCACTATAACCCTAATTGTTCTTTCAGGCAAACATCAACTATTAGTTACATTATGATGAATTTCGAGGGTAGCATTGAGAAGTGACAAAATTGTATTCTCAAATCGTATATCAAATGCAACGGCAAATTTTGCAATGTAAATCGTTGAATAGGTACGTTTTGGGAATAATATGTTTTAAAAGTATATGTCCGTTTTTTAATTAATTTGCATCACGACAGCGTTTGTCTTGTTACTGCACAACAAAGAAATTGAATTGCATCAAATTTGCTGGAATCCAATTTTACTATGTTCCAATCCATCCCTTTTAACAAAACGACGCATTGGCGCTTTCCGGGACATATCGGATTCCTCCTTTATGTACAAATTTGAAATGCACAATTAAATTACTTACGATTTATCCTCGTCGCCACATGTAATGTTGCTGTTTCTCATGTACTTAGAGCTAGTATTTAGGTTTTAATCTATCTAACACTTGGCTCGACAACGCACCATACACGCGACCATCGCCGCCGGCAGCCGGAGGGAACTGTCCCCACGCCCGTCCCACTCTGCCGGTCGTGACGTATGCGCACGAGACAAAGATAGCATTAGTCAATACACTACACCAAGGGCAGATCCAGCTTTCGACTCATTGGGGGGGGGGGGGGGGTTTGGAAGATGTGCCCCCCCCCACCATTTTCGCGGCGATACAACAGCTGAATACGCCCCTAATATGTAGTACCTCTATATTTTATGCACAGCTTGACTTTAGGTAGGTAGAGATCTTCTACTATCTAAAGTCCCGCGCCTTCACGTTTCAAAACGCTTATTTTTTTAATTATAATTTAAAAAGCACCACCAACACTCTCAACGCATAGTTGATGGCTGTCTCAGCACGCACACATGTGTTGAGAGTGTTGGTGGTGCTTTTTAAATACATTGAAGCGTTTTGAAATGTGAAGGCGCGGGACTTTAGATAGTATAAGATCTCTAGTTATATATTAAATGAAGGCGAGGCGCCTCCGACTTCGTCAGCAAGTACTTATTACATTCTGAGTTTCTACCCCCCTTTTTACCCCTTAAAGGAAGATTACCGGGATAAAAAGTAAGGGTGTGTTGTAAGGGACGTTTCCTCTCTCTAGCTTTGTAGCCTACACGTGGTCTTATCTCTTTCAAAACGCGCGGCTTGTGTGCCAAGTGTGCAACACTTCGTTCGATAATATCAACGAGCCTGTCGCATTCCCAATGTGCTTGAAAATAAAAATAAAGCAATACATAGCCTAAACTGACCTATCACTGAAACAAACAATCAAATAAATCTTTGTCATAACCACAGGTGATAACAGTATTTTATCTTTATTCTAGAAACCAAAATGTCGATATACCATAGACAATTTAAGCCGGTACCGGTAATGGACAGCACTTCGAGCTAAGCACAACGCTACGCTACCATAGACAACATGTTTTGACACACAGTCTCGGTCGCGATAAAAATGACGAGCTACGTGATTTACTGAAATTCGGACAAAATTAAAGTGTTTTATCAGTATGACTGTGTGGCGAACTATCGAAGATGGGAACTGCTACGCCGTCGGTGAGTTTTTTCATTTATTTGCTATATTTTTGGGGTGGAATAGTTATAATCAGTTAGGCCAACTTAGGAACCACTTGTTGCGATTAGATGCCCCCCGCAGCGTGTGATAAATATAAACATTGTATCAGCACCCTGCCCTACTACTATCAAAGATATCACTTTGTTTTTGACTCGTCTTTTCATTCAATTAGACGGAAATATCGTTGGCAAGTGCGTGATGGCCACTCCCTTTATTACTGATGATTAAGTAACTTGATTGATAACTAATGTGCTCTAAATTGAATTAAAAATGACTTCTGATTGTTTTCCTTCTGTTTTTATGTAACGAACTCTCTACGAAACATTTATATTCGGTTTAAAACTAGCACATAATGAAAATATGTCCACTACTCGCAAGTTGTAAGCTATAAACAAATTATGAACTTGAATATAATATGTCAATATCAAGTAGAAGATTTAACCTTCAACTTATTGTACAAAATATGTGAACATAAATTGTAGCTAAAGTTCAAGCGAGATGCTAAATGCTATTCAAATTGTGATGACTATTTTGTTGTTATTGGCTTTTTATTGGAAATTAAACTTATTAACAAACTACCAAACCAAGCCATTCAATTGGAATTAAAATGTAGATATAAATTTCGCAAGTGAGGTTTCCAGAGAAGGTTTTTAGTTATATAGTGATTCTAATGCTATAAGTCTTAGAATACATCGGAGATATTTCTTATATTGTTTCTGTCTGGAACAATTATTAATGGACTGAACTCTCCGAGTAGTAATCCTAGGGTTTTTCTGAAGCTTACCTTTATTTTATACCATGCCATCTTATACTTTAAGCAAGTTAACTGTTTATATTTACTTACACAAATAAACAAGCTCAGAAACAGCCCTAAAAATTTGGAAACGCAAAACTCGGTCGCAATAATTAATATTGAATATAGTTTAACAAACTTCTACAAAACAATATGTCGGTTTGACTCACATTATGTGAAGTATTAAATAAGTGAAAATTGAAGCAAAATTGTCTTTTGTGAAATAATAAAGCAGCGAAATAGTTTTCATCAATTCTTGTTATTCAAAAACATTATTATTTTCAGTCGAAATAAAAAACCGTTTTTGTTTGCTAAATATACCTACTACTACTACTACAGCCTATTTGCGTCCCACTGCTGGGCACAGGCCTCCTCTCATCACGAGAGTGTTTGGGCTATAGTCCCCACGCGGGCCCAGTGCGGATTGGGGACTTCACACACATCTTTGAATTACTTCGCAGATGCGTGCAGGTTTCCTCACGATGTTTTCCTTCACCGAAAAGCTCAGTGGTAAATTCAAATTGAATTTCGCACATCAGTAAAGTTAGAGGTGCGAGATGGAATCGAACCCCCGACCCTCTGCATGAGAAGCGGTAGGTTGAACCACTAGACCGCCACGGCTGTTGCCTATGCAAATGATTCTATTTCAACAAGAAAATTAACAACAAACATTCCATTTATAATAGATATACAATTATAACTGTTTGAAGAACCAGGAAATTATGTAATTTTCCTGCTGTTGTTCGTTATTTGATGAACTATAAATATTTTTGTTCTTGTCACATCATGGGGTACCTATAGATTTTGCAAAGTACTATTTTATTATTATTAAAAAAAATACTGTATTTAAGTGATAAGTTAAAACACTCTGACAGTATCCTATTTGTTTTTGTAAACTTCTTAAATACTTACTTTGAGAATGGTTGTAAATTGGATATAACAGTGTTTAAAAATCGGCCTCTCATGCAGAGGGTCGGGGTTTCGATTCCGGAACGCACCTCTAAGTTTACTTATGTGCAAAATTCAATTTGAATTTACCACTGAGCTTTTCGGTGAAGGAAAACATCGTGAGCAAACCTGCATGCATCTGCGAAGTAATTCAAAGATGGATGTGAAGTCCCCAATCCGCACTGGGCCCGCGTGGGGACTATAGCCGAAACCCTCTCGTGATGAGAGCAGGCCTGTGCCCAGCAGTGGGACGTAAATAGGCAGTAGTAGTGCAGTAGCTGTTTACAATACATAAAGTCACGCCTGCTTCTCGTTGGGGTAGGCAGAAACCATAGAAAGCTACCTAGTTCTATACAAACATATCTCCCTCGCTTTGTCCACAGTCATCCATCTTGATGCAAGCTCGTCAGTTTTGAGTACTTGAAATTTGGTTTCTCTTAAGTTCTGCCCGCGACTTCGTCCGCGTGTAATTCCGTTATAGCGTTCCCGCGGGAATTGAGCGTCAAACTATAACAAATTATATACGAAAACCTTCCTCTTGAAACACTATCTATTAAAAAAACCGCATCAAAATCAGTTGCGTAGTTTCAAAGATCTTAGCATACATAGGGACAAACAGCAGGAAGCGACTTTGTTTTATACTATGTAGTGATTTGGGAAATGTAAAGGTTGGTTGCCTGTGTAATTAACTATTTACATGATGAAGAAGCGACGGCCTCGTGAAGGTCGCGGGAAACCGGTGGAAGCAAGTAGCACAGGACCGGTCTGAGTGGCGAGCCTTGGGGGAGGCCTATGTCCAGCAGTGGACGTCTTTTGGCTGAAATGATGATGAATGATGATGATGAAGAAGAAGAAAAACATTTATTCATACCACATATGCTATGATGATATCAAGTTTTTTTAGGCGACCTAGATATAAGCCACGAGTATGTCCATAAACCCGTTGTTTTCAACTCAGACACTGTCCTTGAATTTTTATTGCATTGCGAAAATTGACGTGACCTAATAAACCAATTTGGTTCCCCTCCCCACCTGAGGAAGTCCAATTATATCCAGTCAAAACATCCAGACTGTCAATATTCATATTCATTATTCAATCAGTGTCATTTTATGCACATATTTCCAGCAAGGGACGTTTGGAAACCGGGTCAGTCACATTTTTTGTTTTTTAGAGCTTTTTGTTGCTTTTACCCGACTGCGCCAGAAGGAGGGTTATGTTTTTCGAGTGTGTGTATATATGTATATTTCTTTGGCACGCTGTGTAGCCTAAATGGCTGGATGGATTTTAGTTTGCGAGGTGTCGTTAAATTCGTCTTTATCGTGACACTGGGTATATCAAAATTGCAGAAAACAAAATGTCTGACTTTTGGAGGCATTTTAAACGTTTCCAAAAATGTTTTGAAGGGCTGAATGAAAGGATCGTAAATATATATAATATATGTGAAATAGAAAGTTTGTTTTTTACAGTCGGGTTTTATATTTTTCAAAAATCGAGTCTTTTTAAAGCGTCAAATGATCACAAGAAAATGAAATTGATAAAGTCAATCCTTCTTTATAATGCTGATGAGTATTTTGTTAGGTTTACTTTTGAATGAAAAGAAGTGCATGTACATGGGTAGGATGTTCATATATTAGTTTTTTTTGTATATTTACCTATTTGCTCATAATACAAGCTGGAATATTGCTCATTGGAATATTGATCGGATCGGGGACTATATCGAGACTATAGCTCATACACTCGTTCACTCCTCAGGTTGTGCGGAATCCAACGCGAATATTTTTTTTTTTACAGGTAAATGTTTAGGTCATATTGTATTTGTGCTCGTCATACTAACGCCTAGGAACGCCTCTATCACTCGATATGTAACATGAAGATCTTGCATTATTAGTTCCCGTACAGCGTCCATATTTTGTGGTACAGCCACTGATTTAGGGCAACCTTCTTTAAATTCAGCCGTGAGCATACATCACCCACGAATAAACTCATTGAACTACTGATACACAGTGGTTTTCGATGGTACTTCATCCCCAAAAGTCGAAATGAGCTGCTCGACGAGTTAGTTTTTCAGTTAGCCCACGCCGAAAATCGTCATAAATCATCGCACTATTTTTAAGCGTTAAATCCATGGTGATGCAGTCACGAAATTTTCAAAATGACGTCACAATAGAAAAACAATTCGTCATTCGTCACAATAAAATAAAAAGTATTCTACAGCCAAAGAGTTTCATTTTCGAATGGTGTAATTGTTTTTTAAATTTTATTCTGTAAGTGGCCGATTTCGGATTCATATATAGCAACCCTCGTAGTAGCAGTAGTAGTAAAAAATGGCAGGCAGGATATTGTATTTGAAACTTCATTTCAATGCATTTGCAATTACAAATAATGTTGATCCTTATACATTGTATTGTTTAGAGAGTGGTATTATGTAAACACTATTCAATTGGGTGATCAACCAACTCCAAATATAGAAGTACTTTGGACATCCATGTTTATATTCATTTGAATACATAAACGTAACTATAGCATTATGTAAGTAATTTAATGTTATCACCATAAGATTAATAGTACATTATTGCAGAGGCCGCCAAGTAGCGCATTGCCGGACGAGTCAGTTAGAAGGCTGAGCGAAGCGAAGCCTTCTATTAGTACGAGTCCGGCAATCGCAATTGCGGCCGAGGTATATATAATGCTTTTCTCAAACAGCGAGGAAATATGTAAGGTCAGTCGGGGCAAGTGCGCCAGGATGGGGTAAGTGCGCCTAACATAAATATATCGAAACCTATAAATATTACTCAACTAGTAGTTGGCTGTTTACAAGGCATAGGGGCGAAATAAATTTAGGCGCACTTACCCCACATCAGTATTTACTACTTCCATGATCGTGGATGATTTGGCCATGGAAGTTGTATTTATTACCTCCATGGATTTGTCAGTTTCTCAACAGAGGTGCCTCAAATAGCAAGCGAATTAAAACACACACGACAATAATGTTTTTGCTGGCCAAGGCCAGCAATGGACAGCCTCGCGTCTTCTTTTTTTAAAAGTAACACGAACATTTCCCAGCATGTTTGAGAAAAGTGTAATTTTGAAACTAAGAGATCTTTGTGACGTGCCCATTCGTTACAAATGTTACAAATCAGTAATGATATCTATTTCATCGCATGAAAAAATATTTTCATTGGAAACTAGCTTCAGCCTGTGACTTCGTCCGCATGGAATTCGGAAATAGCTTTCCCGCGGGAACTATGCATTTTTTCGGGATAAAAAGTAGCCTATATGTTGACCAATGTTATAAACTACCCCCATACCAAATTTTGTTTCAATCCGACCAGTAGTTTTCGAGTTAAATCCGAACATACCTACATACATACGTACAGACTTTTTTTTCAAGTCGTTATTTTGTGTTCAGCATCGTTTATTATCGCATTCACTGCCACTTCTTTTTACGAACTTTCGCCAGGTGCCACATCTGTCATTAAGGGAACATTGCAACGCACATGTGCGTTCGAGGCACTGCGGGAAAGTCAGCAAAACGCATATATGCGTCGGTGGCAGTGAATGCGATAATAAACGATGCTGAACACAAAATAACGACTTGAAAAAAAAGTCTGTACCTACGTATGAACTCGAATTGATAGTTTCTTTTAATTTTCAAATTTCAGACGCGACTTCTTCTACAGACTTATTATTAGTAGGTAATAGATATAGGTTACGTTGTCACTTACGTTAAGCGTAGCTTAGTTTGGTCCGTACAGTCGAGTTCGCCAATATATACACACTTTTGCACCTTACCACGTTGTAATAAGGTCCAAAAGTGTACCTACACATATTAATGAACTCGACTGTACATTAATTTATTAATTCTTATCGAGTAAAAAGTTGAGATTTTCTTTCTAGTTGTTTTTACTTGCACCTGCAGCTACATTTCAATTCACCATTTTACAATTAGCAGGTTTCATAACGATGTTGCGTGTTGGAAGTATCCGCGTAGATGAGCATATATGCATTCTTCCTCTTTTCTACATTAGGAAATATTATGTAGATAACCAACGATCAAATTAAAGATTTAAATAGTATATTTTCAACCGACTTCGAAAAAAGGAGGGATTCTCAATTCGTCGGTATGTTTTTTTTTGTATGTATGTTCCACGATTACTACGTCAATTGTGAATCGAATTCGATGTTTCTTTTTTTAATCGTAAGGTGGTACCTCCGGATTGGTCCCATTTTAATTTGGTTCAGTTCCGATGATGGAATCCATGAGAAAATGAGGGAACTCCTCAATTTTTTTTAGCACGTGTATGATTTTGGCATCAATTTCAAAGACTACAGTGAGACTTACGTCCCATCGTACCCATGTTTGGAAACTGTAGCCGAAAAAAAATGTTTAAATAAGAAAATTAAAACCGACTTCAAACTCCGACAGCCTACAAAGTCGGTGTCAAGTGAACCGACCCAAAGCTGATGACAATCTTATAGTGAAATTGACACCGACTTTGTAGGCTGTCGGAGTTTGAAGTCGGTTTTTATTATTTTCACTAAGTCAATTAATAATAAGTCTAAACCAGAAGTGGCATTCACCCTCATTCATATTTTTGGTCAGAATAGAATATACTTATTTGGTGCTCGTAAATACTGTTTTTCTCTTTATTTTTTTATTTTTTTAATATGTATGTATCGAGTGTCCAAATAAATATTTCTATATTTCTATTTATATTTCTATTTATTTACTTAGATGCTGTTTTTATACTAAATTCCATCGCACCAACTCGTTACGTTCTTAAGCTAAACGAAAATTTTAAACTTAAATTACCTTATCAAATAAGCTTCTACAAAGCTCGCAAAGTCCTGATAACATTCGGCGAGCTTGAAGCACCATTAAGCTTCATTTGCATTAGCACATGTGCAAATTATACTCCGCAAACCGAACTTACTGAACTGATAATTCTGTATGCTGTTTGTGGCAGAGAATATGTTAATTCTTCATCTATGCATCTTTGTTTTTGAGAGTCTGCATTTTATAATATGTTATCTTGCATATTTTATTTATTTAAACTTCATTGCACATACATAATAAATACAATTGCCGGACTTAATGCCTAAAGGCATTCTCTACCAGGCAACCATAAGGCCAAGCAGAAAGAAAAATGAGTAGGTGCATCAATATCAGAAAGAAATTACAGAAATACTAGGAAGATAACAAATAATTTCAAAAGAGGATAAATTTACATAAACGTACATAAAAATTATATAAAAGATAAACATACATAAACTAATATATACATAAACCAGCCGCACGAAGCAAAGAAAAATACCTATGAAGGATTCCAACAATCTACGCGACCTTCTCAAACAAATGCTTACGCAGCATTCGATTGAAGGAGAGCTTGGTTTGAGCTTGTCTTATATCTAGAGGTAGCGAATTCCAGAGGCGGATTGCCTGAAGGGTGAAAGAATTAGAAACAAAACCCGTGGAGTGAGGAGTCCATACGAAGTATTATTTATGTCTATGCGTGTATTAATATTATTAGCTTCTGTCTACGCTACGACTTCGCCCGCGAGCACTTCGGTTATCGTGTTCCCGCGATAACTATGCGTTTTTCCGGGATAAAAAGTAGCCTATGTCCTATCCCGGGACTCCAACTGTCTCCGTACCGAATTTGATATAAATCAGTCCAGCGGTTGAAGCGTGAAAAGGTAACAGACGGGCAGAAATACCGACAGACAGAGTTACTTTCGCATTTATAATTTAGTAAGTATGGATTAGTATGGATTAACTTTTTCATTTGCACTTTTATTTCAGTACCTCTGATAATATACAATTTCTTGATTTTCGGATTAGCAGTTAGAGCATGCGTAATAAACTAACAATGATAACGTTCTAATAAAGTAGCCCCGTGTTTTTTTTCAATGTTTTTGAATTGTTCTTTTTGATGTATTTTCATATTACTTACATATTCACAACACACGTATCGTCTTCATAAACGTGAAATTGTTTTATTACAGAACCAAAACGTTTTTACAACCTTCCATCTTTATTTTAACATGCTGCGAATGTTGTAGAAAATGTTGTCATTTTGTCATCAAAAATATTCCTGAAAATGTTTCTTACTTTCAGTATGCTTCTTGCTTAAATCGTATTTTCAAAATCGACGTCATAAATAATCATCCACATACTTGCAATGGATCATTAGGGTTCCGTAGCTCATGTCCGTCTGTCTGTCCGTCCTGCGGGCGGCTGTCTACGACTAAATATAAAATAATAAAATGAAATTAAGCTCAGACTAAACAGTTCATCATAACTGATACTCTTATATCTCTTGATCTAAGGAAAGCGCTATAAAAAGTTTGATAAACGATAACATTGTGCTGTGGAACAAACACGGAAGATAAGCCGGGAGGCGCGACTAGCTTATCAGCGGCTCGCGTTACCGTATCCTGTTTCAGGTGCGGGATCAGATCTGGTTGCATATGCATACAGACGGTGTAGACACGGCATTATTATGAAGATTATAGTAACCATAGAAGAAGTAAGGTAAACTTAAAATGACTACTTTCAAACAAATCAGCGTACGCCCGAAATTAATGTTAAATGCGCTAATAGATGTCGCTGCCTAGGTAGCCCGCATATAAATTATACCACATAGACGTCCTCGCACGCAAAAATTGAGACTTCATTCGAATTCTGTTCGAAATCGTTCTTTTATAGGCCGTGTCCGCCGTGTGCCCGAAGTCCTCATAAATTCGGAGCATACAATCTGACTTTCACAATACATCCATACCTTTTTTGTTCTATCTTCATTTCCAAATTAGTTTTTGCCCGCGACTTCGCTCGCGCGGAATTTGATTATCGCGTCGGGTTCCCAGGGGTACCATGCTTTTTACACAAAGCTTATGTCCTTCCCCGGGACTCCCGACTATTTCTATACCAAATCTCATCAAAATCGGTCCATTGGATGAAGCGTGACGATGTATCAGACAGACAGAGTTACTTTCGCATTTATGATATTAGTATGGATATCATATCAGTAGCAGGAAAATCTTAGTGCCATGCCGCTTCTATCCCAAGCTTCCGTAGACCACGGTCTATCTGCGGCGATCAGTAGCGGCGCGCGCGCACGGCCGCTCGGTTTTGGCTCGTCGCGACATTCCTACCATTGTGACAGTAAACGTAAGTTACATACTAATGATTCGCAGTGTAACGGTTTTGAAGCTAATATTATTGTTTCACTAATTGATCGTTGCAACGTCGTGTCGTGGAAATCTACGTGAACCGTAAAGATTTAAATACTAAGCTTCTGTCCGTGGACAGGAAAGTGCGTGTAGACGTGCACTCCATGCAGACAAATAGACACTGTGTCTACCCTATCGCATAAACCATATTATTTACTAAGTCTAATAAGTAACGTTTTCTTCTTGGACTTCCGTTTGGATTTGTTACATATTTTTCTGCCTTTTTCTGTTTGAAATTTGATACTACTAGTTCTTTTACTGACTTCACTCGTAAATACATCACATAGTGGAGGGAATGCGACTAAAATTCATTAAAATTATTACGTTCAAGAACCATGAATAAGAAACAAAAGGAAAACTTTCATCTCACGCCAAGTTACTTTTGCATTTACAATATTACAGGACCACTTGCCATCCGTGCTTACTTTGAATTTTAGATTGGCAGTGGAGATACTGGAATACTTACCTACCTACTTACCATCCAGAAAATTCCATTTTTTCAAGAGCACCAGCTGTTCCTAGTGCTTCACTGCGTGTGTGGTTATTAAAAATTCGTACCGCGTCCGACCGAAATTCGAGACTTACAATTTACTTTGTTTCCCAAATCTCTTTAAAAACATGACTCGATTTTTAGAACATCTCACCTTAATGAACGCCCGCTTTTAATAAAATTGGATGCTCATTATCTGCGATAAAAGAATAGTCCTCTGGATTAAGCTCATTAGATATTTAAAAGTCTAATATTTATTCAACAGTTTCACACCTCTCCCGGTTTTGTCCTTTAAATGTAAGAAAAGTTAAATTTTCTTCAACTCCGTGTTCTTAGAATTTTGAAAAGCTCCGTTGTTTATTGCGGGTTTTCTCGTCAGCGCAGCAATGGGTGTTTGATGTTTGTTCGCTCTTTACTTGACGAGACAGAATTAAAGTTTGCATTTTACTTACTTAATTGCTTTCCGCCCGCACGTCTGAAAATATGTATTCCTACGAAACTATTATATGCAATACCATACCCTTCTCTCACTAAAACAAAGAAGACATTTTTGATTTGTAACACACACTAATAAATCAATATTGAATTATTGATATCCCGATAAGTATCCAATCGAAAATTCGCAACCATTGTTCATTGAATCAAAATCGAATTGGTATCATAACAGGATGTAATTATGCTGTTTTGAAATGAATACAATTTAAATGTAATTTCCTGCACTTAACGGTTATCTTTCTTTGAATGCTTACCCTATTTGGATGGATTGCCTAAAATGTATACTGTACCATCCGTTCCCTAAAGTTGGGAGAACAAAATAAACGTCAAAAACCGTACGGCACTTTTCGAGTCATATTCTGAAAACACCATACGTTAGATAAGGACTTACGCAGTCTTAAAGCGAATGTACTATAACGTCCCTTTTGCACCTATATCTACTGTAATATAAACCGCGTAAGTTGATATCGTTTTACTTTTAATGCTCAGAGATTATATGCGTGTTATGCCCTCGAAGAAATGTTTTGCTCGAACGCTTCTTAGAACTATTTTAACGCATTCACTGCCACCGACGCATATGTGCGTTTTGCTGACTTTCCCGCAGTGCCTTGAACGCACATGTGCGTTGCAATGTTCCCTTAATGACAGATGTGGCACCTGGCGAAAGTTCGTAAAACAGAAGTGGCAGTGAATCCCTTAATGCATTTGAAACTTACAAGTCGGTCCAGGGATTATTTGACGCCATCATAGTTAACCGTTGATTGACCTTATCAAACATTTATATCATCCTTCCACCTTTCCAGCTAGCATGGAAAATTTGCTAAATGTAAGGCAGTGGCACAGAATATTTAATAGTTACTACATACAGAATAGCCAGAGCCACGGAATCACCCGCCTGAATCTAGCCGGCGCGCAACTCGCACCCAACTCGCCGTGATTTGTTTCATCCGGAGATGGAGAGTGAATCATAGGCCCGCGTAGTGGCACACACATATTAACAAGTGTACAGACGTCCTCGCACGCAAACATTGACTCTTCATTCGAATTGTGTTCGAAATCGTGCTTTTACAGGCCGTGTTCGCCGTGTGGCATTAGGTACCTTGCTCCTGGAATAGCTTTGGACCCTTTCTCCCACTGGACACGTCTCGTCCAGCGACGATGGACGAAGATGATTACGATATGAAGAATTACTCATTACTTATCAAGTGTATCTTGTTCCAGCCATCTACAATTACAACAGCACAGCTCCTCACCTGTCCCTCGAGGTTGGCGAGCTGGTGCAGTGTGAGAGAGAGACAGAACACTGGTATTGGGGCCGCAGTCTTCGCAGGGAATCCAGCGGTGCCTTCCCTAAGAGCTACGTGGTACGAAGAGACTGCAAGGTCGAGAGGTAACAAGACATCATTATCACCATAGAGCAAAGCTCACCTGTGACACTATACAAATGGAATCTAAACTGTAAACTAAAATATTCTGGTGTACAAAGACGTGCACGTAAATTTATGTTTCTTTGGCAAGCTCCGTAGACTAAATGTTTTATGGAATTTAGCTTTTATATGTCCTTAGATTCCTCATAATTATGAGAGCCTCTGGGTCACATTAAAAGGGTTTTTGATTATTTCAATAATTTTGTTATTTTTGTAGTTGGTTCGTCGTCTTTTATAGACAGCTAGCTTCTGCCCGCGACTTCGCCCGCTTGGAATTCGGTTATCGCGTTCTCGCGGGAACCACGCGTTTTTCCGGGATAAAAAGTAGCCTATGTCCTTTCCCGGGACCCCAACAATATCCATGCCAAATTTCATCTCAATCGGTCCAGCGGTTGACGCGTGAAGAGGTAACAGACAGACAGACATACAGAGTTACTTTCGCATTTATAATATTAATATGGATGTAGGCTACTTATGCAAGAGGATACAAGAATCAAATACTTATTCCAAAAGTGTTTCACGCGAGCTTCCCCGAGCGATCTGAGAAAGTCGGTCGAGCGATAAATCCAAATGATTGGAACAGCGCGAGATCAAGGAGTAAAATATTCACGCTTCACTCGAAATGCTGGGAACCCGCGTCATTTTGAGATAGCGACGTAACTTCATGTGTACGAGGGCTGATCCAAAAGTAATGATAATCAGTATGAAAGACACATAAAATGTTTAATAAAATAATTTATTTTTCTACACACTTAGACCATCGTTTCTCCAGACCACGAATTCCTTTAAAAAAAAACATTTTTTGACCCTGCACAGCGGCCATTACCTCGCTATCATTTAAAAATTTGTGGCCTCTAAGATCTTCCTTCAGCCGTGGAAAGAGATAAAAGTCGCTGGGGGCTAGGTCTGGCGAATATGGGGGGTGTTCCAGCAATTCGAACCCTGAATCACGGATGGCAGCCATCGCAACGCCGGCCTTGTGGGGCGGTGCGTTGTCCTGGTGAAACAGGATGCCAAGTCGAAGTTTACCCCGCCGCTTTTCTTTGATTGCCTCTCTCAATCTGCGTATTTGGTCAGCGTAGTAGGAGCCCGTAATAGTGGTTCCCTTTTCCAGGTATTCGATCATTATGACTCCCTCAGCATCCCAAAACACTGAAGCCATGACGTTACCAGCGGAGCTTGCTATCTTGAATTTCTTCGGTGTAGGGGAAGACGCTCGCTTCCAGGTCATGGATTGCTGTTTGGTCTCAGGATCGAAATGGTGGATCCAAGACTCGTCCATGGTTACAAACCGACGCAAAAATGTTTCGGGATCAGTTTGATATTTGTCAAGATTAGACTTCGAAATCTCACATCGTATTTTCTTTTGTTCAGCCGTTAACATTCTAGGCACCCAACGAGCGGAGACTTTTTTCATGCGTAGTTCATCAGTTAAGATTCTTTGAATGCTGCCATAAGAGATGCCTGTGAGCTCAACTAGATGGCTGATAGTCATCCTTCTATCTGTTAAAACGAGATCATGAATTTTTTCGACGTTTTCTCCAGTAATGGCGTCAGATGGACGGCCTTTGCGATGTTCATCTTGAGTGGATGTTCTTCCCAAGTTAAACTCCTTTGACCCCCGTGCCACTGTGGAATACGGTGGAGCGGACTCGCCCAGTGTTCCCATTAATTCAGCGTATTTATCTTTAGTACACATTTTTTTCAAACAGAAGTATTTAATAACCGCTCTCACCTCAGTTTTCTCCATTTTTGCGTTATTGTTCCGACTGCTCGTGATAAAACAGCTGCAACTTTCTGACAGATAATTTTTTTTTTTTACTAAGGAGTCTTTATGACCAGTAACGGCATACCTATTTATTTTAATCCGATTCAATAAGTATTCAGTTATCATTACTTTTGGATCACCCCTCGTATGTACAGACGGCTTGACAATTGTTTTTGACGTTCGACGTGAACTTTGGAATCAAATCAAAGATTTCTAATGACTTGTTGAGTTTGCTGAAATGTAGAAAATACATACTGACCGTTTAATTCATTTTTTGATCCCTTTAACTTTCGTCAGTATCTTCAACGTCATTTGAAACATGTCTACTTTTGCATTATTTTTATTGATACCTATGTTGTATGTTTTTCATTTATTATTGAATACATGATTCATGACTCTTGTCAGTCTTGTCTTTATCATATGTACCTATCACCGAACACAATTTTTACCAATTGTAAATTATTGGTACGAGAAGCAAGGTAATGGCACTACTTATATAATAAAGGAGAAAATAAATTAATCTATAAATATATAAAACTCAAAGGTGACTGACTGACTGATATAGTGATCGATCAACGCACAGCCCAAACCACTGGACGGATCGGGCTGAAATTTGGCATGCAGGTAGATGTTATGACGTAGTTTGGTACTTACTTAATAAAAACCGGCCAAGTGCGTGTTGGGCCACGCGCAAAGTATAGGGTTCCGAAGTTGACGATGCTCACAGTACCTTTCTAAGACGTATTAGCATCTAGCTAGCCTGTGGTATGACGTGCCCGCCCGACGCCCCTGCCGCTCGAGAAAAATCATTGGTTTTTCAATCATTTCATAAGTTGGTCGACTATGACTCGTAAGTTTCTACAGCCTACTTAGCTGTGATAGTTTTCCTTTCAACTACGTTATATATGCCACAACCGTGATTTTTTTCAGCCATCCAGGGGGGGGGGGGGGACACTCGACTCTTAACAAAAAATAGCACTTTAAAGCTAAATATTTCACAAACGCATCACTTAATCAAAAAACGGTTTTAAGAAACCCACAATATTTTTTCAAGACCTATTCAAAGCTATGCCGCAAAACGGGGTGCGCAAGAAAAAAAAACATCCCCACTTTACGAGCAGGGGAGGTACCCTATAAAAAAATATATTTCAAAATTTTATTGTACCACTTTGTCAGCGTAACTAATATGTATATTCATGCCAAATTACAGCTTTCTAGAACGAAGCATCTCCGAGCAATAGTGCGGACAGACGGACGGACGGACGGACATGGCGAAACTATAAGGGTTCCTTGTCGACTTCGGAACCCTAAAATTAATTCTCTTGCTATAGCGTTCTCCCTAGACATTTCATTAATATTACTATCCCGTATGTCGCGTATTATTAACAAGTTTTACACAGAAGCCATTAATTTATATAGAATAACAAGTTTTACTTCCATCGTAATAGCAGTTTTATAATTGGCAGTAGTATAATCAGTTCAGTTGAATGACCTTTGATAATGCGCGAACGCAATGATTCATACGAGCTTTCGTAGTTCGGTTTGTAAATATTTCTTATGTAAATGTAAATATTTATGTGAAAACTACTGAATGTTTGGACTATTATGATATGTTTGCAGTAAGATGTAGGATTAATATCTGCGAATGACTACAAATTTTCCTTGCGATGTTATCGTGCACCCGAAAGCTCATTAAGTAGTCCCTCAGTTTGACAGGCGGGCAGGTCTATCCACCACGTAAGTGATTCAAAGATGTATGTGAAGTCCCCAAAACTCACTAGTCCAGAGTGGTTACTTATAGACCAAACTATCTCGTGATGAGATGATATGAGAATAGGTGATCGATGCCCAGCTGTCGTAATAGACCGCTGTGCTATTTACTACAGCTAAGAGTAGGTCTATGACAAGATTGGCAAACGATGAAATGAGGGCCGTAGGCTATTGTGGTATCTATTACTATCTTATTATATATGTGCCAGTAACCCGGAGTTAATTGGTAGAGCTATCTCTGCAAATTGAAAGTGACAAATTTTAGGTCGCATGCTCCATTTAGACAAGGGTCAATAGATTAATATACAATGATAACATTGTCCTGCGATAATTGGCAGTAATTGAGAACATTAATAACCCATTAGCCCTACACATTAGTTTCTTTAGTTGGAACTATGATACATAGAAAGATCGGTTCTAAGTAGCCAATGCTATCGATTTTAGTGACATCAAAAATTGCATTCATCAAATCGTTTCTCATATTCCCCTAACAAGCCAGTTAAAACACGACACAAGTTAGAAGGCGCGCGGCGAAGCACTTAAGCCGTTGATACAGAGTCTATTATTGCTTTATCCGCGTGCCTTCTAAGTCGTGTCATGCTATACCAGATGCCAGAGCTTCGTTTCGTAAAGTCTTGGTCACTGTACTACTTTTGACTACCTTTTACCAATCCAAAGGTTGTACAGCACGAGACAGCTCAGAGTTTCCCCGCGCCTTTCGACGCGGAATCGGAAGGTGACCGTCAAGGTAGCGTACACCGAAACGATATCCAGGATCTGGTTAGGTTAAATAGTACCTACGGAATATGTAGGTTAAAAAATACCCAAGTAACACATTAGCGACATATAGAGCTTATTTTATAGCCTTAAGGGCTACAAGGGTGCTACAATAGCCACCATTAACTGTTACAGCGATACAAAAGGCTTAATAGAGTTTACTACCACTAAAGAGCGTAAAAAGGGTCTATAAGAGAGTTATAATAAGCTTAAACTCGTATAACAGCGACTACAATCACTCTTGTGCAGGTTACGGAGTTAGTGCTATCGCTTTTAGCATGATATAACTCTTTAAGTTCTATAAAGGATATAATTTCGTGCTTTTAACCCTAACAGTGCTATAGTGGTGTCTACTAACGCCTTCAGGTCTATAACAGCGATAGAAGAGCGCCTGTTATCGCTATTATACAGCTGAAGCCTGCTGCCTTACAGGCTATAGTGATTATTACCACCCTAAGCTCTAAAGAAGAGCTTTAGTTGTAGAAGAGTGCTAGCGAACTCTTTTGGAGTTAAAAATACTTCTATAGCGCTTAAAGTGATAAAAACTCAATTATATCACTTTGGGTGCTACAAGAGAGATTTCTGGAACTGTTGTAGAGCCATGAGTGAGTTATAGCGCCTTTGTGCAGGTATAGGAGTTAAAAGCCACTCATTTGGCGGCCCATACAGGTCCGCCATTTCTATTGAAGTAATAAATAAATAAAATAATCTACATTACACACAAAACATTACAAATCACCTATAGAATTGTTAAATGTTTAAGTATATAGCATAGACACGGAATGCCGATGTTCTTTTATAAAGAAAATGAATCATTAAACTTATTTTTATCGGATATTTACATATTTGTAACAATGCTCTACACCAATACATTTGTTATGATTCTGCAAAAAGCCACTAAAATGAAAGCCCTTTCAGAATTTGATAATAATATGTATAGTATTTCACAGTAAACTTACCTGCGCAATTGATTTCCTGTGGAATCACAAGCTCACTCACGACATGTAAAGTACCTTAATTTAACTTCACTTTCAGCCATTAAATTATCACAAGACACTTTACAAATGCAACAAAACTATAAGCTGTCAAACTAAAATATTCTTCGATATAACCTTATGTATATATCGCCACTTTAAGAGTTTAAGCCGTTCATTTTGGAGTATTGTATCGCTTTCAGAGCTAGTAATCGCTGTTGTAGCGCCGTTGTAGAGCTTTAAGTGTTAGTAATGGCTATTGTAGCGCCACTCTAGCACTAAGAGCGATAGTAGCTTTAATTATGGAGTATTGTATCGCTTTAAGAGTTAGTGACCGCTCTTGTAGCGCCATTGTAGCGCTTTAAGTGTTAGTGGTTGCTATTGTAGCGCCGCTGTAGCACTTTAAGAGTTAGTGACCGCTTTTGTAGCGCCATTGTAGCGCTTGATAGTGGCCACTAACTCTGTTATAGCGCTATTATAGCACCTAAGGCGCTAAAAAGTTATGCCAAAATGGCGCTATATCGGTGCTATATCGGCTTATAGCGCCGATATACCACCTATTATAGCGCTCTTCTAACACTGTTAGAGTTAGTGACCGCCATAATACCACCCTTATAGCACTCAAAATTAACTCTTAGTGTTACTTGGGTAGTATACCCTTAAACTTTTCGAAATATAAGGCCTGTTCACGGTGTACGCTACCGAGCGTCAAGCTGGCGTACACCGCGTGGATCTCTGGAACGGCTTGGTTCTCGGGAGTGATTTATAGCTCAAAAAATAGTACCCAAATAGTACCCACCGCCCATTGAATTTCACGGTTCTATCTATAATAGAAGCTGAGATAATCAACCACTTAACTTTTTGCGAACTTGAGTGAACACTGTGCGACTTTCCGTAGTAACGCTGCCAAATTTCGTACACCGTTAAAAGTTGGCATATCTCGGCTTCTATTATAGATAGAGTGGTGAAATTTGACGGTCGTAGGGTACTATTTGGGTACTATTTTTTGAGCTAAGTATAAATAATTCCCGAGAACGATGGATGTGGGGAGACCCTAATACGGCGCATGGTGAAGCGCCAACGATAATTATTACAGCACGTAATCTACGTGCTGTAATATTTATCTTATGCTGTACTTATTCCCGTGTTTGTTTCAGATTCGGCGAAACAGTTGTGGCCTCTGCAGGAGGTCCCGGCGTAGCTCACGACATAGCATTAACACTTCGCGAGTGGTTGCTGCACTGGAGAAACCTGTACACGGCAAGTATCTACACAACATTTCCACAAAAAGATATCCCAAAGGTTTAGATAAAAATAAATTGGAGCGTAGGCTGCAGCATCTTATCAGAGGCGTATAGCCTCAACGGTGTGCAGTGAATGGACAAACATAAATTCTAAATTTTTGCTGCTATTGAACCCTTATGTTAACAACTAGGTGATAGAGCCTGCTTATCATATACTTGTGCGTTTTCGGTCTTTTCAGTCCGAGAATGAATCTTTTAATTAAGAAATATAGTCTGTAACATATTTTAAGACGCAACTGACTCTTGCAAATAAGCCTAAGGAGGCTTCAGCAAGCGTAAAAAAAATGTAATTAGTTATAAGTTTTTCATTTTATTTTGAATAAATAAATGAAAAAAAAAATCGCCTTTTATCACATGCCGCTCAGAAAGCGGGAAGAAGTAGTCTGTCTCCGTTCCCGCAGGTTTTAATTTTGCTCCATAAAGTTTGTATAATGAATATTCATTCCAGACGAGCGATGACCGCTTTAAGTTCATGGAGGTGAGCATGCGCGCTCTTCTGGAGCTGCGAGGGCAGTGCGCCAGCGGCGCCTTGCCCCAGGACCAGCTGCGGAAGGTGGCCCGGACCGCTGTCTTCACCATCGACAAGGGGAACAGGTGAGAATACACCCATAATCAGTAAATATGAGATGGGTGCCATCATCCCATCATGTAAAGGTCCGAAATAATCCAAATGGTAGCGTAGCCTAATATCATTGAAGTAATTCAATCACAAGGCTTTTTTGATTCTGTCCAATTGGCTAATGTGGATCGGTTAAAAAAGCAATCTTGGAACTTAGGGCTCCCCTTTCTTTCCATAATTGTAAGACTACGTCTTGGAAAAGACGTACAATTTATCAGCTAAATGTGTATATTCAGAGCGTGTATGCGTCACTTTATCAAATGCGTCTATCGTCACGCGATCTCATTTTTGTCTAGCTCTGCATGTTAACAGATGTTTCATTGCTTCCAGAACGTTAGGCATGGAGTTGGCGGTCAGAAATTCTAACGGTCAGCTCGTCGATCCTTTACAAATGTCAACGTATAGACTTAACGCTTTACACGATGAAACGAACACGAGGATTGAGAAAAATATGGTAAGTACTTGGGTTTAGATTATCTATAGGACATGTAGACTCATTGGTCTACTTCGAATAACATCACCATCATCATTTCAGCCGGATGACGTCCACTGCTGGACATAGGCCTCCCCCAAGGCGCGCCACTCAGACCGATCTTGCATTCCCGCGATTTTCACTTATACTGTATACCATTCATTATTATGCTTAACGCTGATCGCCACGTTAATTGCAAAGCAAACGTAGCATCAAGTAGAACCATACGCAATTGATCTAATGTACTAAAGTATTATACTTTGTATTTTAGCATTGATGTGTCGTTCGTCTAAAACAGTGAAACGGATTAGTTCAGCTAGGGCAATCTTCCTTAAAGCTTAAATGGCTAGGTCCTTTCAATGGCCTCTTCCTTGCACGGCCATTACAATTTGATATTTCATGGATATTTCACATTTCCTTGCATTTGACGACACGCTGTGATCATTTGAGGAATGGCCGAACTAGGAAAAGCACTAAAAAGGAAATGGACGAACAAGAAATTTGGCGCTAGCTCAACTAATCCCAGTGAAACAGATGATACGAGTGACACTCCGACCATTGTGACTTAAGGTGCGTAGTAAGGTGAAAAACCCAATTTGGGCACGTTTAAAGATATAAAACTAAAAGTTAGCCCGAAATATAGGTCTCGAAAAAATACATTTGAGAGTTGATGTGCTCTTCAATAGTTGCGGTGGGTACGTGCACAAGCATCGTCCGCGCACGTACCCACCGCAACTTTTATGACGGAAATGTAGTTATTTACGGTTTTTGACCAAAGTAATGATTATTTTACAATATCCACAGCTCAGATTATGAAAAACTGAATAAAGTTTCATTTTCTGGACAGTCCGTGTAAAATCATGGTCTAGATATTGAGCAGTAGCAATTTAAAAGGTTGAAAATGCCTTGATGTATTTTTTTTGCAAGGACGACCTGGACGTATTGCAATTTCCGCAGCTCAGATTAAAGATGACATATCAATTCTTCATATATATTTTTTCGAGACCTATATCTTGGGCCAATTTTTATTTTTAGGCCTTTAAACGCGACTAAAATGTGGTATTTCACCTTACCACGCGCCTTAAAATATCGTCGACATATGCTATAACTTGCGTCTCGTTCCAGGAAACCACTCCAGTAACCCCGCCACCAACGAGCCACCCTTCTGCGCGATCGTACACCGTCGCAGTCAGGGTCCACAATTTCGTGTGTCGCATGAACGACCCCGCGGAACTGCTGGTGTCTCTCCACGATGCTAGTGGAGAGAAGCTGACCGAACACATGATGCTGCGGTGGCCCAGCGCCAATATGGCGGCGCAGCAGGTCGTCTTTACGGTGAGAGATTTCAGATTGATGAGAAGCTTAGAATAGAGACTGCATCTCCGCGTTCATTGGGCTTCTGAGAAACTGTTTACACCGGGTGCCAACCGAACCTTTCTACCTCTGCAAATTTCGTCACTATGTCTATCGAAAGACATCCACTTCTGGAGATATACGGGGCCAAGCAAAACGTTGTGACGATGTTTTACCCACATAATCAGTTATCGATTCTAAGCATGTTTTTTTTTGTGTTGGTAAAAAAAATGGGATTCATGTATCGCTCACATCATTAATCCCATTCTGGGCCATACAATTTTTTTTCCTAACTCGAAAAAAATTTAAAACGTAAAAAAATTAGCTTAGAATCGATAGCTGATTCTGTGGATTAAGAGAGTTTATACCGAAAGTTGGCAACGTCGCATATAGCTGTCAAATGTTTCGCTGTTTTATTCTTAGAAAAAGAACATAACATAGAAGCCAGGCTAAAAGAGTACTATGAGATAATATATCCATCCTTACTTTCTTATGATTACATCAATGTGTTAGAAAAAGATGCATATATAGAGCTCTACTTCGAAATAACGTAGGTGGTCACTGGTTTCATAATTTGCTAGTGATGTGTTGTGTCGGCTTTTTGTATCGATAATTATAACAAACTAGCTTTTGCCCGCGACTTCGTTCACACTAAATCCCTTTTCTCGGGAATCTATAGAAATAATAAGTCTGTAAAAAAAGTCGCGCCCGTAACATTTAAATTAAAAAATAAATAAAATGACAAGTCGAGTTTAGTCGAGGGGTCTAACTAAATTGATCCAACAACACAACCGATTTATAAAAATATTGTCTGTACTTATGGAGGCGCCTTTTTGGAATTAGAAGAGGCCGATGAAAAGGAGAAAGTGAAAGGCTCATGCGCACTTACCTTGTTTTTTACACACCATATCCATATCAACAAAAACACGGTATATATATATATAATTATTTATTTGTTTATATATAAATATACATATCACTACATTTACACTAACTATGATACTATGTAACTGTTATATATTTGTGTTTATATTATGTAACGCTAATATTTCTTATTTATTTTGTTTTTCTTCCATTTGGTCCTTAATTAGACACCGCCCATGGCGCCCATCATTCGTATTTCTTCCGCTTTCTCCACTTTCCAAAGTATAACTGGAAGAGATCGCTGTTTAGCGATAAGTCCGCCTGTTGTTACCTGTAAACTGTGTATTTATTATGTTTCTTCTGTTTGTTTATGGTGTTCAATAAAGAGTAGGTATTGTATTGTAACTACTATTACTACTAGTATTAGACTTAGACTTATTGTATTATAATATTAAAATGAATTAATGAATGTTGAGGAACTGAGGAAGATATGCTAGGATAGAAGCAGGTGGCGTTCTGTGGTATCTGCCTACCCCAACGGGAAACAGCCGTTAGTTTATGTATGTTTGTGTATATACACTAACTAGATATACATAATACAACTACGTATAATCATTTGAACAACGTTACCATGTCAGTATCTGACAAATTTAATATTGGTATAGCATCTGCCTTCAGTCGCCTATATTTTAACTTTTCATTTGGTTCAAAAGAATCTGGTGTAAAATGTTTGGAGCAAATGCGACTATGTGTGTTCCAACTCCAACCAGATCTTTGGATACTTTTCATCCATTCATTTCTCATTTGTGCATTCTTTGGAAATCTGTAGGTAACAATTTTGTTCAGGCTTGTTATCTTACTCAAAAAAGAAATATAAGTAATACATTATTTTCAAATATTCTATAAATATACATTTTCTTTATCAAAACCTTTATTTTATAAATTATGATACCACATATTTAAGTCTTATTCCCATATGATAACATTATCGACATTTATTTATTGTGTGAATGTCGATAAAATACACATCACTATGAAGAAAAACTAACCTCCTAGAGTATTCAGGAAATAAGCAAATAAGCGGATACATCAATGTAAAACTGAATGAAATGATAAAATCTATAAATTACTAATACTGTTACATCATTTTAGGTTAGATCGTTGCCTTAAAAGATTCAAAAACAGTCTGAACTCACTTATGAAATGATATTCCTTAATCGTCATTTTCTTTTCTTCCTGAGTGGGATTTGCATTCTTCAACCACACAGGACATATTGCCTAAAGACACTAGGTATGCTAAAAAGCAACACCTTAAACGCTTCGCAGGGTATTCGCTGAAATAATACTAAAAGAACTTAATTTTACGGAGAGACACAGATCGCCAGCCAAAATAAATTGAGCCCGTATGACACGATCAAGTTATGTTGCGAACGTCACGACACCAAGGATGAAAGGTTAAGTACATTTTTAATTTGGTTAGGTTATAAGAGGTCCAAAAGAGGTCCATTTGACGTTTATTGAATTGAAATTAGTGACGACCCGTGAAATGGTAGTAACAAAATGCATATTACCGTTTCACTCTAACATATGTCAAAAGTAATTTGGGTTTCGCGAGTAAGATATATAGTACCAAGCTCTTCTTTTAGCCTGGCTTCTATGTTATGTTCTTTTTCTAAGGTTTTATTAATTTCTCAATATTGCTGAATTAAAAAGGAACATGTCATTCTATGGTTGAATGACGCGTCTCGTTTTATATTTGTTGGTTAGGCATTCAAATGATAAGATTACATTAAAATGTATGAAAAATGCGATGGAAAGTTTTCAAAAGATATTACTTCCATAATCCTAAAATTTTTGTGTCCCTATTATAATTGTTGCAATCCATACTTAATGTTTTGTTCAACCATAGAGCGATAATTCATGTTTTCATTCAGTAATATTCATAAATTAATGAAAACACCTCTTAAAATATCGTCGCAACGTTTTGCTTGGCCCTATACGAATATCAGGTTCTCTGCCTCACGCTTCCATCAGATTCACGCAACATTCACTAGATCTGTACCTGTTACTGATTGGAGTAATAGAACAGACACCATTTTAGAACTTTCTTACTCCATCGACTATCAGTTTTTTATGCAATGTGCTCAACATGCGACTTAAGTTTTGCAAAATCTTCGGACAACAGCGTCCCCAGTTTACTGCGTTTTTTAATGTTCTTACAAAAACTGATAGTCGCTGTGTTCTTATACTGTGTTTTTATGAATGTGCAATATTTTATTGAGTGATTTTGTTTCAGGATCTAGGGAGCGAAATTAAAAGGGAGAGAACCTTTCTAGTCTGTCACGTGGTTCGGATAGGATCCATGGCTGCGGAAAATATGGATTACAGGTATTAGAATCAGTTTCTTAGCTTTTTTTATACCAATGGTATAAGGCAAACGAGCGCACATCCCACCTGATGGTAAGTGGTCACTGCGGCCCATGGACACCGAAATCATATGATCCCCCATTGAGAAACCATAAGATCTCGAATGCGTTGCCTACCCTGAGGCCTAAGGTGGAATGCCTCTGTGCCAGAAATTTAACCGGCTCCGTTAACCCCCTACCGGAACACAACAGTGCGAGCACTGCTATTTGGCGGCAGGTTAGCAGGGAAAGACGGTGGTACCTCCCCGGACGGACCTAGCACCAGGCCCTACCACAAGCGAAAGTTTTTTAATTAATTTAATCGCAAAAGGGTGACTCGAAACAGGTTTCAGAGAAAATATTCCTTGACGTTTCAACATAATCATTTTAGCAATTTTTTAAGTCATATCTCTATGTAACATTTCGATAAATTATTTGACTGACCTCAAATGTACCTACATTATTAAGCGTGCTGCTATCGCTGAGTTGCGATAAAATATTTAAAAATGAAATAATTACAAGCTTGTATGTTTTGTCATGTTGGAACGGCTTTACAGACTTTCCTGAATTAATGTTAATTCATATTTTAAGATACTGAAAAGGCATAAGATTTATGTCGGGAATGGGTGATTGAAGTTTAATGTGAAATTTAGACCAAGTCGATCCCTCAATGCTGTGCCAAACACTAACGAGCATTGTGAATATATTTATACTTGATTAAAATTTTGAATGTTGATAAAGTAAAACAATATCAAAGTAAACTTTCTATTACATCGAATGGGATCCCTCTCGTTTAAAACCTCTATTTTAATGATTTGGAATGAGCGGTTATATAACCGGTTACGATTTTTTTCCGGTTATGCATTCCCTGATGCCATAGAGAAATGATACAAGAGTGGCAGAGTCTATACTGCAGTGCGTGCTCCGAAACCCGGGTTAACGCTAGATCGACATCTAGCGTCCAGTGGCTGAACCCCTATTACCCGACCGTTTAGCAGTTGCTACAGTTACTTGAAGATAGATGGCGAGCCGAACGCAAATTTACAACTAATATTATAACTAGAACTCTTTTTTTTATTCCTCTTATTAGACAGAGACTTCGGGTTGTAAACTGTTAAGCAATAAAATACGTTTTGCGTTCGGCTCGCCATCTAGCTTCAAGTAGCTGCAGCAACTGCTAAACGGTCGGGTAATCGGGGTTCAGCCACTGGACGCTAGATGTCGATCTAGTGTTAACCCGGGTTTCGGAGCACGCACTACAGAATATACTCTGCCACTCTTCTTGTATCATTTCTCTATGCTGATGCTGATATAGAGATCTTCTACTATCTAGTCCCGCGCTTTCACATTTCAAAACGCTTCATTTTTTTTTATTATTATTTAAAAAGCACCACCAACACTCTCAACGCATAGTTGATGGCTGTCTCAGCACGCACACATGTGTTGAGAGTGTTGGTGGTATTTTTTAAATATCAATGTAGCGTTTTGAAATGTGAAGGCGCGGGACTTTATACACGGTGAACTTGAGTAACCCGAATAATTTTACCGGCGTATACCAGAGGCCGTAAGAAATAAAATTTAAACCAGGTTGAAATATGATTTTTAACTTTTTTTATTCCATACGATTTCTGACCGACTCCGACTGGGGTCGTATGGAATAAAATAAGTTAAAAATCATATTTCAACCTGATCTCATTAACATTTTTTATTCCTTACGACCTCAGGTATACGCTGGTAAAATTATTCGGGTTACTCAAGTTCACCGTGTATAGTAGAAGATCTCTACTCGTAGTTAGTATCAAACACATTTACACCTAAGACGTCTTCTGTTGTTTCCAGACGCTCGGTCGCGGGGCAGTTGAGCGGCGCGGCGGCGGGCGGCATGCGGCGGCCGTGCGGCGTCGCCTGCGCAGACGTCACGCGCTACTTCAGCGACGCCCACTCGCACTCGCCGGACCATCACATCCAAGTGCCGTTCTACAGGTCGGTAGATCACATCATCATCATCATCATCATCATCATCATTTCAGCCGAAAGACGTCCACTGCTGGACATAGGCCTCCCCCAAGGCTCGCCACTCAGACCGGTCCTGTGCTACTTGCTTCCACCGGTTTCCCGCAACCTTCACGAGGTCGTCGCTCCATCTTGTTGGAGGCCTACCGACAGCTCGTCTCCCGGTAGATCACATACAGTCTTGGATTTCAGGATGGTATAGCACGATACAACTTAGAAGGAGCGCGGCGAAGCACCTAAGCCCTTGACACACCCCACACGTCTTCCAAGTTGTGTATACCTACTACTACTACAGCCTATTTGCGTCCCACTGCTGGGCACAGGCCTCCTCTCATCACGAGAGGGTTTGGGCTATAGTCCCCACGCGGGCCGAGTGCGGATTGGGGACTTCACACACATCTTTGAATTACTTCGCAGATGCGTGCAGGTTTGCTATGGTAAATTCAAATTGAATTTCGCACGTAAGTAAAGTTAGAGGTGCGAGCCGGAATCGAACCCCCGACCCTCGGCATGAGAGGCGGTAGGTCGAACCACTAGGCCACCACGGCTTTTAAATTAATTAATTAAATTACATACATTTACACGACATTACAGTTAAAACACCAATGTGCCGTGAAACTAGATAACAATAAATACAATTTACCATAAATATAAACACTAAACCTATTCGTACAATAGGGATGACGACCACTTTTTTTTTCTTAGTCTATCAGGAAGATTATTGAAAAGTATTGGACATTTTTTTTTTACGTATTCAAACTTATACGGAGACATATTGAGTTGAAATGTCGCGTGACGTCACGGTTAGGTACGATTTATACCTAACGGTGACGTAGTTAGCCCCCACTCTCCAACTTTAATGCGTTTTAACTTGATCATTCTTTGTTAATTTGATAAAACAAAAAATACGTGTCCAATATTTTTTTATTACCTGACTGACGGACTAATTAGAATTTCGATTTCTTCACCCTGTCGTCATCCCTATTCAAATTGGAACAGTCGGATTAAAACGGATCCTAATATGCATCCCTTTCTTTCAGCAGCTGTGAGAAAGAGACAATGGACACACTACTGAAGAAGGTTATAACGAATCGCGACTTGAAAGACACCAAGCACTCACAGGGATTGTGGGTGTCATTGCAACTGGTCGAGGGAGATTTGAAACAGGTACTTTAAATATTTATTACATCACCCTTGGCCGTAAAGTGGGATTTTCTGCCCGCTACGCGGAGAGAAAACCTCACTTCTTGGCCAAGGCAAGACGTAAAACTTTTGACAAACCACGGGTGGTACGGTCTGTAATGTACTATAGAATCAAGATAGTTGCATAATAAGTTTACAAAAAAAAATGTAAAAAAATTCGTTTATTTAAATGTGTACACTAACAAATACTTAATAAACGATTTATTAACAACTAGCTTCTGCCCGCGACTTCGCCCGCGTGGAATTCGGTTATCGTGTTCCCGTGGGAACTATGCGTTTTTCCGGGATAAAAAGTAGCATATTTCCTTTCCCGGGACCCCAACTATCTCCATGCCAAATTTCATCTCAATCCGTCCAGCGGTTGAAGCGTGAAGAGGTGACAGACAGACAGAGTTAATTTCGCTTTTATAATATTAATATGGATTTTTGGAAAGAAAGTAACAGACTTTTGTTCAAAATTGGAGTTGACCAGGGGTCCCCAAACTAGGCAATGTACAGGCATTGCCTAGTTTGGGGACCAGAAGAATAGTTGACTAATAAACGATAGTGAACATATTTACAGTTGTAGGTCCATTCCATGCTAAGTCTTGGTAGACTTATATACAATAGTACATTACAGACCTAGGGTGGTGAATTCGTAAATGTCCCAGATCGCAGGTTTCTGTGGCCCGAACCGAAAAAAAAAAATCCCACTTTACGGCCAAGGCTGATGTAAAAAATAGAAATATAACACCGATATAAATCTTTAACGGTTTAAGTCTGAAATTATGTTACCTTACAGACGGAGATCCTTTCGCATTTATAATATTAGTTACAGTATTAACTATCATGTCTTTCTAGGTCCGAGAGGAGAACCCACACGTAATAGTAGGCAATACAGCGGTAGCACGTAAGATGGGTTTTCCTGAGATCATTCGGCCCGGTGACACTAGAAACGACCTTTACGTCACGCTGCACAGCGGGAGCTTTTCGCGAGGCGGCGGCAAAAGCTCCGAGAGGAACATCGAGCTTTGCGCCCGCGTTGTGGATAAGGATGGACGGATTATGCCGGTGAGTGGTTGAACCTAACTTATTTAAAAAAGTTAAAAAAAAAACAATCTTGAAATGTCGATATACTTCTAAATCGTTGTCAATTTCTGCCTGACACAACAACTTACTGACTTTTTCTTAAATATGCTGATTAATACTGTCATGTTACTTTAATTTCTAATTTAAATACTTTCCGAATACAAGATATCTATACCTAAGTAGAAAAATTAGCTGTATTTTAAATAATTAATCTGTATTGCAGTCTTCCCTAAGGAATTCTCGTAAGTTCCACCATGCATCTGTTACTAACGATAAAATTTTATTCAATAACAAAGTTCTAAAGAAACCTTTTCTCCCTAGGGCGTAATATCGCTCGGCGCTGGGGTGCCTTTAGCCAACGAATACACGTCATTGGTGTATTATCATGAAGACAGACCGAGATGGCAAGAAGTATTCAAAGTAAGAAAATGGCTTAAGAGCATAGCTTAATCATTTGGTCTAGATTTTTCTTTATTAAAATAAATCAGATGAGTTCTTAGAAAGGATCTCTGGGAAGTATAAAAACATCCTTACTTCCTTACTAATATTATAAAGGCGAAAGTTTGTTTGGATGGATGTATGGATGGATGTTTGTTCCTCTTTCACGCAAAAACTACTAAACGGATTTTAATGAAACTTTACAGTAATGTAGCTTATAGATCAGAATAACACATAGGCTACTTTTTATCCTGGAAAAACGTATAGTTCCCGCGGGAACGCGATAACCGAATTCCACGCGGGCGAAGTCGCGGGCAGAAGCTAGTAAAACATAAATGCTTGTTTCTGAAAAAAAAACATGCAATCGAAGTAGTATTTATTCTTGTGAAAAGTTGGTTTTTGTGGCAATCAATTTTAGGTCATCTATATATTTGTATGAAAATTCGATGAGGATATATTGAAACTATTAAAATATTTGTTTTACAGTTTTTCAATGGCATACAAGTTTTTGCATTAGCTTGACCTGTTTTGTGATTTAGATGTCCCGAAAGTTCAAAATGTCAGTATCGCAAACCTTATTTTCATTACATAAATCATAATTTTCAGGTGTGTCTAAGCATAGAAGAATTCAAAGAAGCACACATAGTGTTCCTATGCCGGCATAGAAGTTCCAACGAAGCTAAAGACAGGGCTGAGAAGCACTTCGCTCTTTCTTACCTAAGGCTGATGCAAAGGGAGGGAACAACCACGCCGGATAGATTGCACAATTTGTGTGTTTATAAGGTATTTATTTATTATTATAGCCTTTAAAGTGTCCCACTGCTGGGCAAATGCCTCCCATCTTTTCGCCATTTATTTATTAAAAAATTGTTAGCTGTTGCGTTACTTATAAAATGGTCGTGATTGACTTTTTTGATACATAATAGAATCGTCACAAATACTTTTGAGTTAGGTATAGGGGCATCTGATATTTTTCGGTCCTTTAAAATTCAGTAAGTAAGTAAGTAGTTTTTATTCATATAAAAAGCATTACATTTTGAACATGCACAATATCGTGCCAAACTGCAAAACAGTTTGTCGGCACTTTTGCTCTTGGACTTAATTTTATAATTCTAAGTAACGCTTAACATAAAAGTTAGTATTAGGTCCTTACATATGAAATTGGCGTTTGGCGAACTGGCAACTTTGATTCAAAATATGTGGCGTTCGGCTAGGAATTCCAAATTCAAATTTATTTCAAATTTAAGACCATGTATTTCTGTGTTCGAATTACGAAATTTATTTGTTATCGCGTCATTTGTTTTTCTTTCACATCGTTCTGTTCACAATATGGAGAACTTAAAATATCGCTATATTTACGAATATGAGTTTCACCTCGGCACTAGTGCTGCAGAAACGGCTCGTAGGATTAACAATGCGTATGGGGAAGCTACTGCAAAAGAAAATACGGTACGTTATTGGTTCCAACGTTTCCGTTCTGGAAATTTTGACCTACAGAACAAGCCTCGTGGACGGCCGGAGACACAAGTTGATAACGAAGAATTAAAAGCAATTGTGGAAGCAGATCCATCGCAAACCACGTCAGAGTTAGCGGCAGGTTTCGGTGTGAGTGATAAAACCATTTTGATTCACTTGAAACAAATTGGAAAAGTGAAAAAACTTGAAAAATGGGTACCGCATGAATTGAGCGACGCAAACAAAGAAACACGCGTCGAGTGTTGCGTTTCACTTCTCAACCGGCACAATAATGAAGGCATTTTGAATCGTATCGTTACTTGTGATGAAAAATGGATCTTGTACGACAACCGGAAACGTTCTTCACAATGGTTGAACCCAGGTGAACCAGCCAAATTCTGCCCGAAACGAAAGTTGACTCAGAAAAAGGTACTGGTAAGTGTCTGGTGGACTAGTGCCGGTGTCATCCATTACAGTTTCTTAAGATCTGGGCAAACAATCACGGCTGATGTGTATTGTCAACAATTGCAAACGATGATGGAAAAGCTAGCCATTAAACAACCCAGACTGGTCAATCGATCTAGCCCACTGCTGCTTCAGGACAACGCTCGACCACATACGGCACGTTTGACGGCCGCAAAACTACGGGAGCTGCGACTGGAATGTCTTCGACACCCACCATACTCCCCGGACCTTGCTCCAACTGATTACCATTTTTTTCGGAATTTGGACAACTTCATGCAAGGAAAAAAATTCAATTCTCACGAGGCTGTCCAAACGGCCTTCAAAGATTTTATTGATTCTCGCTCACACACTTTTTTTAGTAAAGGAATCAATGAACTACCTTCGAGATGGCAAAAGTGCATAGATAGCCATGGTACATACTTTGACTAAATAAAAAAATAGTTTCATAAAAAAAAATCGTTTTCATTTCTGCCATATGAAACGCCAATTTCATATGTAAGGACCTAATACTTGAATAAGTTGTACCTACATTCAAGTTTACAATAAAATTACACTGACTACTCGTTTCGTTTTTTTAATATGCTTAGTTAATTTCATTTTGCATTGATATTTATTGTAATTAATAATAGTCATTTATTTACCTAGAGCACTAAGACACTGATTACCCAACGAGCTTGCATTTATGTCCCGACGGCTCATAAAACTCACAAATAGGATATTACACCATTTTTAGGGTTCCGAAGTCCACAAGGAACCCTTATAGTTTCGCCATGTCCGTCCGTCCGTCCGTCCGTCCGTCCGTCCGTCCGTCTGTCCGCACTATTGCTCGGAGATGATTAGGTCTAGAGAGCTGTAATTTGGCATGAATATGCATATTAGTTACGCTGACAAAGTGGTACAATAAAATTTTGAAATATATTTTTTTATAGGGTACCTCCCCTGCTCTTAAAGTGGGGATGTAATTTTTTTTTCTTGCGTACCCCATGGTGCGGCATATCGTTGAATAGGTCTTAAAAAAATATTGTGGGTTTGTTAAAACCATTTTTTGATTAAGTTATGCGTTTGTGAAATATTAAGCTTTAAAGTGCTATTTTTTGTTAGAGTCACGTGTCCCCCCCCCCCTGCCAGCTAAATGGTGGTATTTGGATGGCTGAAAAAAATCACGGTTGTGGCATATATAACGTAGTTGAAAGGAAAACTATCAGAGCTAAGTAGGCTGTACAAACTTACGAGTAATAGTCGACCAACTTATAATGATGATTTTTCTCGAGCGGCAGGGGCGTCGGGCGGGCACGTCATACCACAGGCTAGCTAGATGCTAATAAGTCTTAGAAAGGTACTCTGGGCATCCTCAACTTCGGAACCCTATAATTTGCGCGTGGCCCGACACGCACTTGGCCGGTTTTTTTGAAATGTGATTTAAAATGATCCTTATGTCGGATTGAATCACAATATTTTTTATTTCTCAAAATACCTTAAAAAGTATTTTTAGATTTTCATTTTCAGTTTTCGCGCTAAAAAGCTAGCCGCCATTGTTTGCTTGGTCTGTGACGTCACTAGGATAGTAAACATAAGTACATAATAACCAAACAATTGAAGTCAAAACTTAAAACGGTTACTTGTAACACTTTGTTTACAGTAGAAGTGACGTCACAGCAGCTAACAATATGGCGCCTGCCATATTGGGACGGATAAAAAAAAACAACATTTTATAAATCACTACATATAGTATAAAACAAAGTCGCTTTCTCTGTCCCTATGTATGCTTAAATCTTTAAAACTACGCAACGGATTTTGATGCGGTTTTTTTAATAGATAAATAGTGTTTCAAGAGGAAGGTTTTCGTATATAATTTGTTATAGTTTAACGCTCAATTTTCGCGGGATCGCTATAACCGAATTCCACGCGGACGAAGTCGCGGGCAGAAGCTACTGAAATTATAAAATGATTTATGCATTTTTATGATTAAAAGTCGCTGTTTTGGGTAGCATTTCTATATAATCTATCATAACTAATTACTTTTCGATTTTTCCTTGAATGGTGTATAATACCATATTGCGTAGTGTTATCGGCGTGTATATTTCGCAGATCGATAGCAAGCGAGCTACGAGCCAGGATATAGAGTCGGAGGCGGCCGCCGCGTGCCTCGGGCTCCCGTCGCGGCGAGACGAGCTCCCGGCGGGCTCGGAGCGCGGCCTCACGCGGCACGTGCTGGCGCTGGTGCCGCGGGACTCGCTCACCGTGCTCACCAAGCTGTGCTCCACCAAGCTCACGCAGCGAGGTAGAGATATAGAGTCGGAGGCGGCCGCCGCGTGCCTCGGGCTCCCGTCGCGGCGAGACGAGCTCCCGGCGGGCTCGGAGCGCGGCCTCACGCGGCACGTGCTGGCGCTGGTGCCGCGGGACTCGCTCACCGTGCTCACCAAGCTGTGCTCCACCAAGCTCACGCAGCGAGGTAGAGATATAGAGTCGGAGGCGGCCGCCGCGTGCCTCGGGCTCCCGTCGCGGCGAGACGAGCTCCCGGCGGGCTCGGAGCGCGGCCTCACGCGGCACGTGCTGGCGCTGGTGCCGCGGGACTCGCTCACCGTGCTCACCAAGCTGTGCTCCACCAAGCTCACGCAGCGAGGTAGAGATATAGAGTCGGAGGCGGCCGCCGCGTGCCTCGGGCTCCCGTCGCGGCGAGACGAGCTCCCGGCGGGCTCGGAGCGCGGCCTCACGCGGCACGTGCTGGCGCTGGTGCCGCGGGACTCGCTCACCGTGCTCACCAAGCTGTGCTCCACCAAGCTCACGCAGCGAGGTAGAGATATAGAGTCGGAGGCGGCCGCCGCGTGCCTCGGGCTCCCGTCGCGGCGAGACGAGCTCCCGGCGGGCTCGGAGCGCGGCCTCACGCGGCACGTGCTGGCGCTGGTGCCGCGGGACTCGCTCACCGTGCTCACCAAGCTGTGCTCCACCAAGCTCACGCAGCGAGGTAGAGATATAGAGTCGGAGGCGGCCGCCGCGTGCCTCGGGCTCCCGTCGCGGCGAGGTACAGCCAGGCGCGGCGCACTCTTTGATTTGTTCGCGCTCGATACAAGTACCCGCCGGCTTCGCACCGTGGCGTGATGATTAGTGGTTGCCGCGCACTGCTAGCGAATGCACGCGCGCGCGTAAACGCTTAATGTACAGTCAAGGGCATTAATATGTATACACCTTTGGACCTTAACACAACGGAACAGGATGCAAAAGTGTATACATATTGATTCCCTTGACTGTACGTCGCGACGCAAGAGTCAAATGTGCTATGAAATTTGAATTATGTGAAAAAAATATTGTATTGCAGAGGGTTATATTAATAACTAGCTTTTCCCCGCAACTTCGTATGCGCAGAAATATTAAATGTAAAATCCCGTTTTTTCCCGTTCCCGTGGGAATTTCGCAAAATGCTGCCTACGTCATAACATCTACCTGCATGCCAAATTTCAGCCCGATCCGTCCAGTGGTTTGGGCTATGCGTTGATAGATCACTATGTCAGTCACCTTTGAGTTTTATATATTTAGATGGGACTATGTACCGATATAGCTTGCAGAATGTGTGGCGAAGAGGATGAGTCAATGCGACACATCCTGTGCGAATGTGACGCACTCGCCAGGCTCAGAATGAAACTCGTAGGTAGCGGTTACCCTGAACCAGGGGATTTCAAAGCACTACCATTGCACTCCATCATTAACCTATCGGTGAAGGTGGAAGAAGCAATGGGTTAGCTGCACGGACAGGGTTAATTACACAAAAGATCCCAATGGGTCGAAGTGTATCCACAAGGACCCCGCAGTCTCAAGATAAGATAAGATAAGAGGTACAGATTTACACAATTTATAAGGCGCGTGGATGAAGCAAAAATAGACTCTACTACTACTACAGCCTATTTGCGTCCCACAGCTGGGCACAGGCCTCGCATCATCATGAGAGGGTTTGGGCTATAGTCCCTACGCGGGCCCAGTGCGGATTGGGGACTTCACACACATTGAATTACTTCGCAGATGCGTGCAGGTTTCATCACGATGTTTTCCTTCACCGAAAAGCTCATGGCAAATTCAAATTGAATTTCGCATGTAAGTAAACTTAGAGGTGCGAGCCGGAATCGAAACCCCCGACCCTCGGCATGAGAGGCGGTATCGGACCACTAGGCCACCACGGCTTTTGGTAAATTTTGAAAAATAGACTCAGTGCTTCGCCGCGTGCCTTCTAATTTGTGTCCTCCTATATAAAACACATACACACACTCTCACAGAATATCAGCGTTAAGTAATAGTTCGCTATTGCGTTTCGTATGGTGAGTGAGAGGACCCTATCCTTCTATCCCATCTTCCCTAGTCCCATGTTCCCTATCCTCCCGTATCCCATACGCCCCATCCTCTCGAGATCGGCAACGCATTGGTGATACCTCTGGTGTTACAAATGTCTATAGGCGGCGGTGACCACTTACAACCAGGTGGGCCGTCTGCCTGTTTGTCGATCTTTTTACACATAAAAAAAACATACATGATGATTAATCCTCAGTATTGAAAAGTCGGAAACTATGAGATATAACGAAATCTGCTCTTAGGTAACATGGCGTCGATTTTAGATTTAATAAAAATGGCATTCAATAGGGATGACAGGGTGAATAAATCGAAATTCTAATTAGTCCGTCAGTCAGGTAATAAAAAAATATTAGACACGTATTTTTTGTTTTATCAAATTAACAAAGAATGACTAAGTTAAAACGCATTAAAGTTAGAGAGTGGGGGCTAACTACGTCACCGTTAGGTATAAATCGTAGCTAACCGTGACGTCCGGCGACATTTTAAGTTTGATTACGTGAAAAAAGAAAAAATACGTGTCCAATACTTTTCAATAATCTTGCTGATAGACTAAGAAAAAAAAAGTTGTTGTCATCCCTATTCTTGACAGTAAGATCGTGTTTAGATATTTAGGATCACCGTATAATTCGATTCTAGTAGAATTATTGTAAGCTGATTCCTCCATCGGAGAATACTTAAGCGTTTAAGTTAATTAAACTTTCCTTGAAAAAAAACAACGGGCTTGTCAACAGGTTTAGTATTCAAACGCGACTTCGACGCAGATTTCTACCCAATAGATGTTTTCAAGTCTCAATTTCATGTATCATCTATTTCAGAGGAAATCCTGGGCGTGCTAAAGTGGAGCACGCATCACGCAGAAGGCACCCTCCGCGTGGCCTTGACGAGGCTGCTGCAAGTTCCAAGCGAGGAGTTGGTCAAGTTCCTGCAGGACATACTGGATGCGCTGTTTAGTATATTGACGCAGGTAACTTTACTTCTGAATATTACTGATGGGTTTTAGCAAGTGGTAGGTAATTTTCTGTGCTAAAGCACAACTCACGCCGACTGCACTCTTGCTTTAAGAGGGTTTACTCCGAAAGTTGGCAACGTCGCAAATAGCTGTCAAATACTTCGCTGTTTTCATTTATTTCTCAATATTACTGAATTAAAAAAGAAGTTATCATTCTATGGTTTAATGACGCGTCTCGTTTTATATTTGTTGGTTAGGCATTCTAATGATAAGATTACATTAAAATGCATGAAAAATGCGATAGAAAGTTTTCAAAAGATAGTACTCCCATAATCCTAAAATTTTCGTGTTCCTATTATAATTGTTGCAATCCATACTTAATGATTTATTCAACCATAGAGCGATGATTCATATTTTCATTCAGTAATATTCAGAAATAAATTAAACCAGCGAAATATTTGACAGCTATTTGCGACGTTGCCAACTTACAGAGTTAACCCTCTTAACGAGGCTGCTGCAAGTTCCGAACGAGGAATTGGTCACAGATAACATTTTACTGGGAATGTATTTTTTACGCATCTTTGAAACAATAAGGTCCACCGTATTCCTGCTCACTGGTTGGCGCCACTATCTATAACGTGTTGGCTGTGAATGTCAAAGTTTGCCATTTCATACAATAGTGTCATTGTCACTGTGGTGTTGTCCAATTAAGCGTGTAATATGTCACCTAATGTGCTAAATTGGAAACATTTCAACTTGTAAGACTCTTCATAGATGTGACTGGGTTGGTGTGGGGCTTATAGTCTGGACCCCCTCGTGATGATATGCCTGTGCCCAGCTATGGGACGCTATAGCTGTTGTGATGGGTAAAAACTCAGGAAAGACATGTATGTGACTAGAATAATACCGTTTCACTCCTCCTATTCGAAAAGGAGTACTTTGTTCCCCGTTTAGAGGGAGGAAAATGCGATTTTGCTCCCTCTTCATTTCTGCACGGCAAACAGGGAGCAAAGTATGATTTTGCTCTCTACGGAGCAAAGTACGATTTTGGTCCATGCTGCTACTGGTTTTCTCAGAGGAGTGAAAAGCAGAGTGTGCAACACGATAGCAAAATTATTTAAACCTTGGATGACATAGCTTGAATCCCTCGCTAGCTCAAGATCCCACGTTAGAATCCCTCGCTCCGCTCGGGATTCTATTCTGGAATCTTTCGCGTCGCTCTGGATTCAATCCGTCACCCGCGGTAAAATATACCATTTTGCTCCCCAGTCACAGAATCAACTATTTCTTTCTTCGTGTTCTCTCTACGCAAGCAAAACCGTGTAATGTTATGACGAAATTAGGGGTTCGGTGCTCGGAGGGTGACAGCAATAGTTAAGTATAGGTCGTATATCGAATTGATTTATTGCTTGTCGCTGAGACAAGCAATATGCGTTTATGTAGCAGTAAACTACTGTGTTACTGCTAAACACAAAATCTAGATAATCAACACACTTCAACCGCATGTCCAACTTTTTTGATTTTTCCAGGTCCGTGAAGACCAAGAAAGCTACGTCGAGAAGAGTTACGGTGTGCTCGTGTTGGATTGCCTTTTGCGGGTAGTTTCATTAGTAGCAGATCACAAGTACCAACATTTCCAACCCGTCCTACACGCCTACATTGACGACAGCTTCTGCGACGCACTGGCTTATGAGTAAGTTTATTTTGGATTGAACCATGGAGATAATAAGTACGTCTGGAGCGAGCAGTGTCAATTTAGAAACAATAAAAAAATATCTGTAAGATGCGAGCCTAAAAGTCGTTTTCGTTCTCAATTTAAAAACGTGCCCAGATTTCATCCTAGTCTTCTTTGTCTTTACCTCTCGCTACAGAATATTTAATGAATGAATGGCCACGGAATCACCCGCCTGAATCTAGCTGGCGCGCAACTCACGCCCAACTCGCCCTTACCGTCATTTGTTTCATCCGGAGATGGAGAGTGAATCACTGGCCCGCGTACTGGTACACACACATTTACAAGTGTACAGACGTCCTCGCACGCAAACATTGACACTTCATTCGAATTGTGTTCGAAATCGTGCTTTTATAGGCCGTGTCCGCCCTGCGCTCTCGACATGAAGTTAGATAAAGAGGAATACAAGCATTAATCTATTATAAGTAAGGATTCACATTCAGCCGGAGAAAAATGGCTTCGTCAAAACGTTTGGCTATGAAATTCCAACTTCGCGGTATTAAAAATCGATGTGACACCATGTGTGCTGATGAAAGTTTACCGAGTTTCCACAAGACTTTATGAACCAAGCGCAATGTTACTAAGATTGGTTTTGACTGTCGCAGTTTGCATTTGAACTTTGACTCAAGAAGAAACTTCCAAATGGAAAAATATGTTTTTGGAAAAATATTAATATGTGCATCGTTATTTGTCTACATAGATGCTTGCTGGAGATAGTCTTCTACCTAATTTTGCATTCAGTTAAATTATGTATCACAAAACTCCTCAATAGCAGTTTTTGACGTGAAACGTTACAAGTCAGAATAGTGGAATGTCTCATTTCGTCGCGATCATGAACTGGTCTTGTTGTATAGATGGCAGCACTATGCTAATCCATTTGAGCCATGCAAAACAATGTACCAAGTAGGTTAGTCAGTGGTGATGGTTTTATAGAAAATAAACGGGTTATCTCAATTTGAGTCGTATTAATTAATTACGCAGCCCTTAAAAGACCTATATAACAGGTCTATCTCGTCTTACCTTATTAACTACAAATTCATTAGTCTAAGAAACATGATTTTAGTGTCATTATTTAGCTCACACTGGGTGGGTTGAATTGTTCCCAGTTCTACAGATTTCTTTTACAGAATACCATGTCTACAGATTTCTATTTCTACACATTCCCAAGTGTACAGATTCCCAATTCTACATAATTTAAATTTTACAGAATATTGATTCTGCATATTCACAATTCCACAGATTCCCAATTCTACATAATTGGTATTCTACAAAATAATACAAGGAATGTAACTGGGTCGACGGGTCCCCGCTACGCGGGGCCCCTATTTCTAGGTAGTTTGCCCTTCGGGCGTATATAGATAACTAACGAACCTAACCTACATTCACACCTAACGGACTGAGTGGACCCTTACCGGTAAAATAGTAGTCAGATAAGAAACTGTGGAATAAAGAATATGTAGAATTGGGAACCTGTGTAATTGGTTATCTGTTAAATTGGGAATCCGTAGATTAGAGAATCTGTAGGATTGGGAATCTGTAGTCATGAGCCCCAGTCGGTGGGTTGATTCAAGTACAGTTGACGGACTCCTGCCGCCGAGCTGTCATTCCATACAACAACGTCATTTTGTCCCATAGTAAAATATTTAACGTTAACGTTAACTTTAACGGACGGTTTGAATCAACCGGCCCTTAGTATCATTGGCAGACATAAACGGAAACCGACGTTTCACGTTTGAAACCAACTGCCGTGTGTACCGACACAGCCCCACCCAATTTATTGTCTGAAAAATTGGCGTCGTTTCACGTCATAAACACCTCGAGAGTAGTTTTCGATCTCCCCATCGGTCATGCTCAAAATAACATCCTTTAATCAAACAAATCAATTTCTTCCAGAAAACTAATCTCCGTGATGGTGTGGGTGATCACATCGGCGGAACAAGGCGAGGCGGCGCTCAAGAGACTGCTGCAATGTATGAAGTGCCTCGAGTGCCTCGTGCGCCTCGTCGCGCGCAGCCGCCAGCTGCGCAGCGCGCTCGGCGATCGCGCGCACGACGCTGACTTCAAATGCCAGTTCGAGGTGACGAATTCACTTGAAAATATCCAAATACAGTCGATCGAAGCCGCTGACACTCGAATGGAGCAAAAAAACAGTTGAATATAGTCGATCGGGCCCGAACGGAGACGAAGGGTCCCGAGCGGAGCCGAAGATACCCGAATGGACACGAATACGGCTGAACGGTGACGGATACGGCCGATCAGTCCCGATCTTAGCCGATCTCTAGTTAGACTGGTTTATTCGGTATTTTTTACCGATACTCTACTCTTAGCTAATTAGGTTAGGCTTTTTGAAGAAGAAGAAGAATAGTACATTACAGACCTAGGGTGGTGAATTCGTAAATGTCCCAGATCGCAGGTTTGTATGGCCCGAACCGAAGGTAGATGTAAATACATTTATTACATATACTACGCGGAGAGAAAATCTCACTTTTTGGCCAAAGCAAGACGTAAAACTATTGACAAACCACGGGCGGTAATTCGTAAAGCCCCAGATCGCATATTTATGGCCCTCACCTTCGGTTCGGGCCACAGAAACCTGCGATCTGGGACATTTACGAATTCACCACCCTAGGTCTGTAATGTACTATTATTCGCTGCACAGAAGACACAGTTTACACCAAAAAAAATATACACAAAAAATGCACAAAAGTAATATTACAAACACGACAGGAAAAATGATTTTGGACATTTCTTACTGTAGAGTTTTAGGAAATTCAAATCAATCTAACTTTATTCTGTCTCCCACAGACCTGAGGGAGGTATAGTCAACCAATTTAATTTCTAGAACACAAATTATACCTCATTTTGTCTCACACAGACCAGAAGGGAATCGAAATTGCTACCAATTTGATTCCTGGGCCACCGTCCAACATTTTAGTACAACGAACCTAGAAGGCGCACTCAAGCCGTTAACGCAGAGTCTATTATCGTTTAAGAGGGTTTACTCTGAAAGTTGGCAACGTCGCAAATAGCTGTCAAATAATTCTCTGTTTTCATAAATTTCTGAATAATTATTACTGAATGAAAACATGAATTATCGCTCTATGGTTGAATAAGTATGGATTGCAACAATTATCATAGGAACACGAAATTTTTATGATTATGGAAGTACTATCTTTTGAAAACTTTCCATCGCATTTTCCATGCATTTTAATGTAATCTTATCATTTGAACGCCTAACCAACAAATATAAAACGAGACGCGTCATTCATCCATAGAATGATAACTTCTTTTTAATTCAGTAATATTGAGAAATTAATTAATCCAGTGAAACATTTGACAGCTATATGCGACGTTGCCAACTTTCGGGATAAACCCTCTTAATCCTTGGTATTTTTTAAATGCTAGTTGGTTTACGACAATAGTAATATTTCTGTCCGCAGAGTCTGATGGAAGCCCTAGTGTGGCTGATGCGTTGTGGGGACTACGCACTAACCTGCCAAGGGTCAGCGCTCAAATATTTGCCACACGCCGTACCCCATGCCGTCAAAGTTTACCCCGATACTGAGCTCAGGTAATTACAAGCTTCTATATAGTTTCACGTGTCCCGATGTTTGTCTTTCTGTAATCAAATGTTGCAAGTTAAATTTGATCCACTTCTCGGTTACCGATTGAGCTGAAGTTTTGCTTACATGTGTAAATCGGATGACAAAAATAATCGGATGGCATAAGTATTTTGACATGGAGCTGATCTGATGATGGAACCGGAAGGTGCCCATAGGAACTTGGTAGTTAAACGACACAACCCCATCAAGTTTGCACTCATTTTATCCGTCTTGACGAGTACTTTAATAAAAGCTTGTTTTATAAAAAAAAACATTTTTATTTTAGCTTGTTAATAATAATGTTTAAGATTTTTTAGGTTTTTTTTTTGTTTTGAATAAATAGTGCGATGCGTGTTTAGCTGTCCTCATCGAGCATGCTTTCGTTCACCTAAACCTGCATTAGTAAAATTTATTAAAATTTGTATCGAAACCATCGACTGTCTTAAACCACTAGGCGATAATTTACTATAAGAACTCCCGCCCCTCCACAATTCAAAACGCTTCAATGTGTGTATTTGGAAAGTATTTGAAAAGCACCACCAACACTCAACGCATATTTGACTGCGGTCTCAGCACGCACACATGCGTTAAGAGTGTTGGTGGTGCTTTTTAAATACTTTCCAAATACATTGAAGCGTTTTAAATTGTGTAGTGGCGGCATTCCTATAGTAGATTATCACAAACTGACTTAGTACATAAACTCATTGCATTTTATACATCAGTGCACCATACCGCAACGAAATAATCCTGTTATTTCTTAAATAACTATTATTATTATTTTGCATATTAATAACTGTTGAACAGCGCGCACGTAGTCCGAGCGCTCGCGGCGCTACCGCTAAGCCGGCTGGGCAAGCAGCGCATGCTAGCTCTGCTCGAGCTAGTCCGAGGCCCGCTGTGCACGGCCCCGGCCGCCCGCGCCCTTCTGCTGCCTCACGTCGCGCACACCATCAAAGCTCTGCTGAAGGTGAAAGTCGAGGTAAGTGGGAAGAAAAGTAGGCAATGATTGGGCCGGTTCCTATGTCCACAAAACGCCTCGTTTCGGCTACGTATGGTTAAAATTTGATGATGATGATGATGATGATGATGATGATGATGATGATGATGATGATGATGATGATGATGATGATGATGATGATGATGATGATGATGACGATGACGATGACGATGAATGATGACGATGATGACGACGACGACGACGACGACGACGACGACGACGACGACGACGATGATGATGATAATTCTCTTATGCCGCAAAATTTTGACCATCCGTAGCTAAAAGCAGACGTTTTGTGATGGGCATAGCGGAACCGGGACTAAGATACAAAAGCACCTAGGGATTTGACAAAATGTAAAGACATTATCAAGATAGATTTTTCTAAATACTTTCTGTAATTCTATAAAATGTTCGATTTCCAAATCTTTGATCAAGTGCAATTTGCACACAATTTTCTTTTTATTTAAATATAATTTTAACTGACCAATTCAGAAACCATTATGGGCATATATATAGATATTTTATATGTCAAATCGTCCTGTGTATAACAATGTCCGTCCTGTGTTCTGCAAAATGGTATGTACACTTTGTCATAACTACATAAGGTCACGGCAAATTAATTTGAACCTTACAGCAAAGGGGGATTGAATAAAGGTTTGCTTGACGTTGTGTTTTGTTGTCGCACTAAGCACTGACTTGGCTCGTAACTCTAGTATCAGCAAATAGGTGATTTGGGTAATGCTAGCGAGTTTCAGACGGATTTCGTAGAAACTGTTTAAAAAAGTGATGCTGAAATAGTATTTTTCGCAATCGTGACATAATAGAGAGCTTTTCAGTCGAGTACCGTGTTTAGGCCACGAAGCTTGCTGAGTGGCCTAAGTAAGGTACGAGATTGAAAAGCTTGATTATGGCACTATTGTGAACAATACTTTTTGTACGAGTCCATTAAAATTAATAATTTAACTCATTAGTACGAGTATATAAGAAAAATAAATGTCGTTTGAATTTTGCTCTTCGTGGTAGGGCCTGTAATCTAGTTGGTCACGACGTGCATCTAGATGGCCATGCCGAAACGTGAAAAAGTATTTCGATCGTCTAGAGCGAATCGAAATAACTTATTTCGGTTGTTTCGGAAGTATGACTATTTAACGATGAAAAGAGTGACATTGCAGTATTCTCTATGAAATCTTAATACACATATTTCAATTGACGAGTACAAAAAAATCCTTTTTGCTATTTATTTAATTCAAGTACGTCATATCAATGAAGCAATAGTAAGATATTATGTAATCCAGGATGATAGTTTAAAAAAAAACAATGTTTTTTTAATTATTTAACGGAGTCCAGGGCTGGAGCGGCGGCGGAATCGGCTGAATCCCTCAAAAGGCGCAAATATGCAGGGCTATATTTAGCCCTATTAGCTTTATTTTTGTCTTATAGCAGCTACATACAGCTGCATACAGGTGAAGGAAAACATCGTGAGGAAACCTGCACGCATCTGCGAAGTAATTCAAAGATGTGTGTGAAGTCCCCAATCCGCACTGGGCCCGCGTGGGGACTATAGCCCAAACCCTCTCGTGATGAGAGGAGGCCTGTGCCCAGCAGTGGGACGCAAATAGGCTGTAGTAGTAGTAGTAGTAGTAGCAGCTACATATTTGAGCCTTTTGGGGTAGAAACGCTGGAACCGTGGGGGCCGGGGGGGCCGGGAGCACACCGTGTCTTTAGTTTTATATAAAAAAAAAATTGAGGCCTCTGGTAACCAAAATGCTGGCCTCTATCTCGCACAGAGACTGAGCATTGCCATTCAACGTGGCAATGCTGCCAGCATTTTAGGTACCTTGCCACGTAGTATAGGACTTTTAGATTAGGAAGTAGTGTTTTTGTTATTTTACTTATATTTTAATCAATAAATATCCTATCCAAAATAGTAACCATATTATTTAGCCTTATTGAGTTGACGGCAAGATTGTTTTGATGCCATCACTATATAAATACATTAATAAATTGAAAGTGATTGTCGTCCTCAACTCGCTTGCATTAAAACCCAAAGTTGCCTGGCAGGCGTCAATGTCGGTCGCTCCAGAACAAAGGTAAGTCGCATACTGCATGTTGTATGTTATGTACGCACTATATGTTGTGTGTTCAACTAATATCTGTTAAAATTAGTTCTAGGTAAGTAAAAGAAGATTAATTAATTAGTAAGTGTTGATTATGCAGCTAACTTAAACATAATAAAATAACTCACCTAATACACTATCAAAATCCGTATTAAAAAAATAAAAATATCTCAAGTTTGTAAATCAAAGTTTTATAAAGGTGAAAATATTGTAACTGTAGTAGACATTTGGATGTCCCATTTGGGTTGTAACAGGTTATCGTCATTAACAATGATAAAATGACTAATGACTTCAGTCGTTTCATGACATTATTAATTAACATTAAACTGTACTCTATAGGTTTGTAACATTCAACATTTCAAAAGGCCATCATGCCATTAATTAAAAAGAATAATTCGAATTCTCGAGTGAACACGATATCATTACTCAATTTCTTTATTGCATCAACATAGTTCTTGTTTAAGAAATGGTGTTCATTTCTAATTTCTTAGCATTGAATCAGGATTAACTAAAACTATTTCAACGTTTACATCACAAAAAATTAAAACGAAATCTTTTTATACGATACATTTCAGTCTCGGTAAAGGGGATTTTAATCTGAACTTGTGAAGATTAAAATAAGCGACTGAACTTATTCGACATAATGTAATAAGTAACGCTGAAAGTATTATTCGAATAATCGGAACTCCTGTGCTGGCATTTGACTGCAAATTATGATCTTGCTTCTCTATTTACTGAATTGTATCGTAATTGAGCAATCATTACAAACATACAGTTTGTAGTTATAAAAAAAAAAACTAACCCATGGCCATCATAAAACGTTTTTTTTTTGTATTTGACTAAACAACCGTTAAAAATATATTTTGCATATCTTGTTGCGTAGTACAACAAAATAAATGATATCATGAGAAAATGTTTTATGTATGGCCAAATTAACATGTGTGTCGTGTGTGTTGTAACTAACCCAAAATGAAACAGCGTCAGCGTCGCACCCGCATCATGAGATGTGCACACAAATAGTGATTCTAACTCGAAAAATCACCAAAATCACCTTCGATCATTAAATATCTCTTGGATCTAACATAATATGTACTAACAATTTATTTATGTGTACACGTGTGTGCATGTTGTGTGGAACTCGTGTGTGTTTTTTGTGTCAGTCTTAGAGGGATCATACTGTGTAGTGATTGATCTACAATCTATACTAATTAGGCATCATATAAATACATCATCATCATGTCAGCTAAAATACGTCCACTGCTGGACATTGCCTATCAAGGCTCGCCACACAGACCGGTCCTATGCCACTTGTTTCCACCAGTTTCCCGCGATCTTCACAAGGTCGTCGCTCCGTCTTGTTGGAGGTCTACCGACAGCTCGTCTCCCGGTTCGCGGACGCCATTAGAGAATTTTCTGCCCCCTCCGGCCATCAGTCCTGCGAGCAATGTGAATACATTGAATGATGCATTTTATGTAGATCTTCGGGACAAATCTGATCCTTCTGTCATTTATATTATTACTCCAAAAGTCCTTGACATCTTTAATTTATTATTTTATGTTTATTTTAAAAAGCGTGCGTCACTGAATTTGCGTTTTGCGAATTTGATTTACCTATCGGGTAAGGTACCGCCAGGAGGTAAGCTCGTGTGTCACCTCCACTTGTATTATGAAACAGTTCGATTGAAACGGTTAACCTTTTTTAATTTTTGTTTGTTTGGTTAGTATTTATAGTTGGGAACTCGGGATAGTAACTAATGGGTATTTAGGCATTAGATAGTGTGTGTGAGTGTGTTTTTTGTCTGTCCACTTGTATTTCGACTAATATCACATCACTACCACTTCACCCCACCTCACCGTCACCTTTATACAACCTGTGTATTTTGTATTAAGAATTCTTTATTTTATTTATTTCTTGTATTATAAATAAACCTGTAAGTTTTTTTTTAGTAAATTCAGCTGATTTGAACTTAATTAACTAACGATTTAACTACTAAAATGGTTTTCAATAGTAATAGTACAGTTTAATTTTTTTAAATACTGGATTGTTCCCATATTTTTATTCGTTTATAGACATGTACATTTTCATACTTTATTTTAGAGCACCGGTAAAATGTAGTGAGAAGTTGAAAAAAAAAGCTCACTAGAGCTATTTTAGGCATTCATTTCACATGTTACATTTAAGAATACCTATTTCAATTTACCGTTATAAAGATAGAGGGATGATCCAGTAAAATAAATTATATATTAAAACTATAACCAGTTGAATCTACTAATATTTAATCCAAGTTCCACAATGATTCATCGAAATCCTAACGACAGACTTCGATTTTATTTTCATTGGACGTTAATAAAGTACACCACCACCAACATCCTATTTACAGCCCACTGCTGGGCACTGGCTTCCTCTCACCACGAGAGTGTTTGGGCTATAGTTCCCACGCATGCCCAGTGCGGATTGGGGAATAGACATTTGTACCACAAGAAGAATTTCGAATTGAATTTCTCTTTCTTCTATGAAAAACATAGTTGTGTCAGGCCTCCCTTTGAAATATTAAAATTACTACGGATTGCTATCTACGGAACTCTGTAGCTAGAGTTGGAATTATAGGGTTGTTTGCATTACGAATTGATTATACCAGTACGTATACCAAACTAAGTACGAAAACTATCTATACCAAGTTTAAATGTAAAATAAGCGTACAAATTCTGTGTAATATTACAAGTAACACACGATGAAAATCAAAGGTCAGCGGTTGCTATTTACGTTTGTAGCATACTCAATTGTCAATCACCGACTGCCAGACGTGAAACGACTGCCAAACGTGAAACGACTGTCAGCCATTGACCTATAATAAGTAATAACATATCGACGAACAGGGCCTAACAGAATATGTCAAAATATATGGAGCAAACTGACATTAGAAAATACTTTCCAATATGCTAATAACGCCTCTTTATAACGAAGGCCAAACGGGTGACCTAGCTGTTCGGGCACCCGTTTTGACGGGGCCATTTTTCTCCGGCTTATAATAGATTAATGCTGTCAGCCTTGCGATGTTTTGGAAGATTCGGGGAAGAAAGCACTTTTTATACGATGCAATGTACTTTATTGACGTCACGTTCAGGTGTGTTAATAATAGTGATTTATTTGTTACGCAGTATCTATTACTTAATCTGTGGTTGTGTACCTGTAAAATAAATAAAAACTTGTACCGACTACGTATGTTTACACTTATCTTAGTATGTTGTTAGTATAATGAATATTGTGGAACATTTTTATTATATTAACAGTAACCCTGCAATGATTTTTGATTGGTGTTTCAAAAAAATATTAAAAAGCGTAAAAGAGCCTACGAAGTCGCTCACTAAAATTGTGTGCAAACTCTTGATGTTTCGCATGTCTGCATTCACTATTTGACAGACTGTCAATGAGTGAACGTAACTGGTCATTGTATGTCTACCGAAAAAACAAGAACGTAAAATACGCTCTGAAGCATGTTCACTTCGCTATAGTAAAAGTACCTAGTTCTTTTTTTTGAAAAAAAAACGTAAATAATATTTAAAAAAGCTTTGATTTTTTGATTTATAGTGACCAGTTTGCATTTTAATTGGTGTATGCTTGTGAAGGTACTCGACACGAAGAAAAAAAAACGTTTTTTTTTTGGGTTTGGTAATTTTATTGCCTAACCTTGTCAAAAGTAAGCCGTAGCGTGCCCACCGAAACATTAAATTAATACTAAACAAAAAAAAAATAGGTAAAATAATCGTGATACATTTCGCGCTAAACGAATCTTTTCTTATTTTTCAAAGCTAAGGTCCTAATGAAACAAAACCCATCCTATTTGTTCTAAGAGCGCCTGGGATACTATTGGATCTTAAAAGCGAGTTTTGTAACTTCTATATTTCAATATAAGCTATTTAGAATAGAAGACAGACGTTTCATGAATACTTTACCTTCATATCTTTAAAATACCGAGATAAGAAAGAGAATTTTGTCCGCTGAAAGTTCAAAACATGTCTCCTACTGGATTTAGGCCACCCCAAGGCTCGCCACTCAGACCGACCTTGCCGACCGATCCACTGGATTTCCGTAACCTTAAAAGATCAACTTTCAAAATTCGATGGGCACGCTATCCAACTACTAAGCGTCGTGTCGATGCCTTCACCTTGCGGGTGTGACAGCTGGACCGCGAGGCGGTGCTCAAGTCGCGCTCCGTCGGCAAAGCGGCGCGGCTACTCGGCGCAGACACGGCGCGCCTCCACGACCCGGCGCTGCCGCGGCAGATTGTATGTATACCTCAGAGACAGGGTAAAAGGGTTAAAGATACCGTGTACAGTCTGTTCATCCCCATGTCTTATTCTTTAAACGGAATTCTAAACGAATTGCGTATTTTTCGACTATCTGTGGCTATTGAAGCGTAAATAAAGTAACCCCAGAGCAAATATTTGTCTATAAGAGATTTCCCATATGTTGAATCAGGGTGATTGATTTGTTGCAGTACGAAACCTATTTTATTCCAAAAATTTGCATTTTGAGAATTTTGTTTACCAACTGAGCAGAGTTTAGTTGTGTAGTAGAATTGTATGTACTAAGATTCAGGGTATACGCCGCGAGCTGCTGCAAGAGATACTATGCAGGTATACTTTAGGTGACAGGAATAAGAAAGCCAGGGTAAAATACGCTTGGATTCTTAAAGTTACAGTTTTAGTTACATTAAAATTTATTAATATTATTCGTATCCTAGCCATAACTGGCCACGGCGTGTAATTTTGCTCTTACCCTGTCATTCGCGTGCCTTATAATCTTAGCGTTAGAGATCTACCTTAGAACAAGCAGTTAACATGAAAAAAACGAATTACTTATCACAAAACTTGATTTGAGGACACCCTGATCAGTAATTGTAAGGTTCGTTACAATTTGGTGCCGTGACCTCAATATTAGTACTGGTGATTTATTGAAATACTTGACTTTTACATGCCCCTTTAATGCACCTTACGGATTGTACTAAGCAACAGGATAGTATTTAAACGAATACACCTTTAATTTGTGCAAATACGAAACCGATAGACCGAGATTTAATTTATTAATAGAATATTTAATCTACTCGAATTTACGTAACGTTAATATTATAATTATGGTTCAACGGAATGCAGCTGTCGGCAACAAAAGGTTAGTTTGTGTAATTTTAAACTAAGTATTAAATACACTCAAAGGCAAATTTTATAAAGTAGAATAAAAAAATGCGTCCACATTTGTCTTTGAAAGTAATTATGTGCAAAAATCTGTATTTTAAGACCCAGTATTTAGTTAATTAATTTATTTAACAAGCTAGCAGTGGATTCTACTACATAAAAAAAACATTTAATTGTTCTTTACTTTTAATTTTCATCAGATCATTATCATAATTATATGATAAAATGACATTATTCGCGAAAAATACATAACGAGAAAAACTTCCTTCTTCAAAATTCCTTGTCATAATACAGCTATGTATTCGTCACATACTTTTACATTAAATTGTATATTTAAACACGGAAAAAGAAGAACTAACCTTCTTCTCAGCGAATGACCTCCAACTCTCTCACAGGTCGAACTCTGCGTGGAAACCCTGGGCGAAATAGTTACGCTGCTTGCCCGCGACGATGTAGGGCCGGTGGAAGGGGACAGGGGGGAGCTGGCGCGAATACTGTTGCCCACCGTACTGCAAGTTGCCGCTGGCATGTTGAAGGATGAAAACAGCGATGGACCGCTGTTGGTAAGTTGGAATTGGAAGTTCCTGTGAATTGGTAAAAAAAACAACTGGAAAGTGTGATCGAGTTTAAGGAATGAACGATAGATGATTAGTAGTGCGTGATTATATTTTTAGATGATTAGATGAGTTCTTAAGAGGGTTTACTCCGAAAGTTGGCAACGTCGCAAATAGCTGTCAAATATTTCGTTGTTTTCATTAATTTCTGAATATTACTGAATGAAAATATGAATTATTGCTCTATTGGTTGAATAAAACATTAATTATGGATTGCAACAATTATCATAGGAACACGAAATCTTTAGGAATATGGAAGTACTATCTTTTGAAAACTTTCCATCGCATTTTCCATGCATTTTAATGTTATCTTATCATTTGAATGCCTAACCAACAAATATAAAACGACACGCATCATTCAACCATAGAATGATAACTTCTATTTTAATTCAGTAATATTGAGAAATTAACAGAAACAGCGAATCATTTGACAGCTATATGCGACGTTGCCAACTTTCAGGATAAACCCTCTTAACTATATTCGTCAATGTATGGCTAGAGATAATTTAAAAAATCTGGACTTTTAGGTAAGAGATCTTCATTGCGATCCGAAGTCTACTTTTTTACCAAATTTTTCTGCTTTAGGTATATGATCACGTAAACAGCCCACGTAATTATGTAACTGAAAAGTGGTTTCCGCTGTCAATTATACAATTGCTAGCACCAATCGTTGCATTTCGATTTATTTGTAATATGACAAACTATTGATGAGTGCAACTTGATTGGTCGTGTAATTCACTAAATGATGGACTGATGGTCCAGTCCAGACGATGATTTATAAAGTTATCTTAAAATGAAACCGCATTTCTTTCAATATGGCGTCAGTGAGCGTGTAACCCTTGACGATCACGACAAACCGCATTCTGAATTTTGGTACAAAAAGGAAGTAAAAAGTTTCGTTATTATTTAGCTGAAATTTAGCTACTTTATTTACAACATCTTTTTTATATTAATACATTTATACGACGGGTCGTCACGCGATAAAACTCGAATAAGGCTGTTAATTTACCTTTTTTGCTTGACCGACTGCTCGGGATTCTATTCTGGAATCATTCGCGTCGCTCTGGATTCAATCCGTCACTCGCGGTATAATACACCATTATGCTCCCTAGGCATACAATCTACTATTTCTGTTCCAGCGCCGCATAGTCAGTATCCTCCTCGACATAGTCCGCCAGATGTCGGAGGAGCAGTACGGGCTCGTGGTCCGAGCGCTCGAGGCGGAGACGGGCGGCTCGCAGAGCCTTGTCTCGGACGCACTCGCGCTGCTACAGACGCTGCTCGAGCGGCCCGTGTTCCGCGCGCACTGGGCCGACATGCTGCACGTGCAGCATTACGTCATGCTGCACGCTCTCAGGTTAGTGTCGGCCGAGGCAGACAGAGCCTCGTCTCGGACGCGCTCGCGCTGGAGAAGATATGTATCTTCTCCAGCAAAAAAATTGCGTCCATCTTTATTTTACAGTAAGCCATTCGATTTTCCCTACCATAAAATTCATTAATACTTATGGGTATGGATGATTCTTAAGAACACATATTTTATAGTTTTTGTTTCCTAAACCCATCTAGACAGTCAATCTTGTCTAGAGCATCCAATCAATTCCTCCCGGACGAGGCCTTATTTTGATTATAATAAAATACTTCCACTTAGTTACTACTTCCATTCATCCGAAATTAAAATCGTTCACAGACTCCTCTCCATCACAATCTGCAATCGACTCCAAGCCGTC